>WNGS01037461.1:46743-60233 GCA_020271785.1 Procambarus virginalis
ACCCAAGAGATGGCACGGTGCATCAATAGCCCGTAAGTGGTAGATTTTTCTTTAGTAAAAGTATACTGTGTGCCGAGTTCACATTCAAGTCCAGGCTGCATCGCGGGGTTGGATACTCTTGACAGTACTTGAGGGTGTCCAGCTGCTGGACACCTCTTTTGACCAGAAGAGTGGCAGTGTTGATGGCTTCAGGGTGGTTACTGCAAGATTCAGGGACTCTTACAGCTCTTTGTAAGGTCGTTGGTTGCTTCACATTCCTGAGATAGTGAAGTAGTTGCTTTTCGGTGATTGTTTGGCAAAAGATGCATTTCCCTCTGGGTAACCAATCTCCCAGTTGCATCTGTAACCTAGACGGAGTCTATATAACGAAATGCTATTCCTTGTGGATTCCTTTTGGGGTATTTAACCTTTTTAACTTGGTGGCCTGAAGATACCACATTGCAGAAGGCGAACCTTCTGCAACTCGGTTGTTTCTGGGCTTACCTTGAGGTGCTTCCGGGGCTTAGCGTCCCCGCGGCCAGTCATCGACCAGCCTCCTGGTTTGCTGATGAATGATCAACCAGGCTGTTGGATGCGGCTGCTCGCAGCCTGATGTATAAGTTACAGCCTGGTTGATCAGGTATCCTTTGGAGGTGCTTCTACTACAACCACAAATTCATATGTACATTCTTTAATTAAGTGGTTCTTTTTGTGCCTTTCAAGATGATCTCTCCTATAAAATGTCTCACATATGAAGCATTGAAAATTATCTTCATTTGAATGGCTCTTTACATATCTATCTTTTGATTTTTTGTGCTTGAAAATTGACCCACAAATCTCAAGTAAATGAGCATTCATCTGTCATGGTCTCAACCCAATTCTCACCCACCAATAGGGACGAATAATCCAATGCTTCTGCTTCACAATGATAGGTAGAGCCGACATCGAAGGATCAAAAAGCGACGTCGCTATGAACGCTTGGCCGCCACAAGCCCGTTATCCCTGTGCTTGTGCCAGAAGCTGGAAGTTGTGCTCCTTCACACCATGCAGGAGACATGAGAGAGGAGGAGGAAGAGGCGCGCGAGAGGCGCGCGACCGTCCGGCGGAGAGTGGGGGTGCGACTGGCGCCGGCTCAGCCGCCTCCACCTGACTAATGGCCTTGTCAAGGCAAGTGTTTTTTGGTGATGGTGTTTGTTTATTCGAGGCAGGGTTGGATTGTTTTATTAATCACTGGATAACTAGTTGTCAATTAAGTAATTTCATCGCATATAATGGTATTAAAACCTGGTATTCCTTAGGTTCCTGATACGATCCCTGGTGGAGTCGGAAACAAATGGGCAGAGTCTGTTTCACCCTGATGCACCTGTTACCTAGCAGTAAATAGGTACATGGGAGTTAAAGCTGCAACGGGCTGCTTCCTGGGGGTGTGTGTAACGAAAAGGATGCCTGGTCGAGGACCGTGCCGCGGGGACGCTAGGCCCCGAAACCATATCAAGATAACCTCTAGGTAAGGCTCCTCCCACGGTGGGGAACAAGTGAAGTTTGGGTGTAGGTGATCACCTCCTCTATAAAGAATCGCGCTTTTGAATTGTAGTAGCTTAGAAATTTTCCAGCTCTGGCAGCCCAAGAGTTTCCATTGTTTTGTCGAAGTCCATCCACCAAGGCCTGTCTTGCTGGGTTGGATCAGGGGAATAAATTATCTTGCTGATAATCATAGCTGTTCTTTATTTTCCGTCTTGAAGAGAGGGCAAGCTAGTTTCCAGTCTGTTTCAAGCCTGGTCTACATAGACGGGGTTCCCAGGGCAGCCCTAATAGCATTTTTTTTGGCTACTTCAAGCTTTTTCCACCGAGTGTGTGATTGGATTGAGTGCAGGTGGGACATAGTCGATCTGACTGCCTGTACATATGTGCGAAAGACTTAAAGATTGGCTCCTCCAGAGAGGGAGGTTAGCGATCTGGTGATTGCCGTCCGGGCCGCAGTGTTCTTTCAAGTAAGAGACCTCGGCATTAAAATTTGTCCAGGATTATTCCTCGATACTGATAAGTGTCTACCCATTCAATTGGTTGACCCTGTACTGTGAGTGGGATGTTGGGAGTCAGTATTTTTATGGGCATGGCTTTTGTCTTGGTAGGGTTGAGTTTGATACCAATCTGCTTTCCGTTTTCATTGATGCAGTCTAAGCATTTATGCAAAAGGCGCGCCGCATAACTTCCTTTTATGATGATAAAGTCGTCCGTGTAATTTAGTAGCCTGAAGTGTTGGAGTTTCAGCCTCATTATTCTTTCCATTCAACAGTTTAAGAGAAAGGTGCTGAGAATGCCTCCTTGGTGTACCATATTCTTGTCTTTTCGTGACAGTCTCTGAATACAAATTTTACTCTTGCTTTCCGAGACAGTTTTTGGACCAGGAGAGGTGGTTTCCATCGACCTCTTTGTCGATGAGACGGCAGAGAATAGCTTGGGCACAAGCCAGTTCAAAGGTTTTCTCGAGGTCCAAGAATAGCAACATTACTGCTGTCATTTTAGTGGGCTAACAGTTGTCCTACATTCCACTGTGCCAACTTTTATAGGCATACATGTCCTGGTGCAGTTTAGGCATGTTCCACTCAAGTCCGTTGCGTGCCATTCTGTCAGCCGTCTTGGCTGCAAAGATTTGGAGAGATGTGCCTTGGATTAGCTGGATTTTTGGGTTTGGTGATCGGCACTGTCTGCCCTATTCAAAGCTGTAGGTCTAGTTTGAGAAGTCCAGGCTGAATTAATTAACCTAAGGTACGCAGCGTCTACCTCTTGGCCGAGGTATCTAATTATATTAAAGGTTGTCTCCAGGGGGATGTATCTTTGTAGTTTTTCTTAGCCCAACTGAGCTAAAGTGTGAAAGGGGTATTAGTATCAGATTTCTGCACATGCTCCACGGATTCTGTGAAACCTTTCGTCGTCTAATTCGGTCTACACTGCAAGTTCATCTGATGGAAGCTGGTTACTGGCTGCTCTTTCAGCAAATATGGTTGCTAGTGCCAAGTGGTGAAGAGGCGAACAAACTTGAATGGTCCCCAAGCATATATGCAATCGAAAACTTCACACACCAGAAGTGATTCGAACCTATGCAGCCAGAGGTACAGTACTATGCAACTGGCGAACACAGTACCTTAACCACTCTACCATCCATGACCGTACAAAAGACAATGGTAGCCTTGGCTATTTAGCCCACCGTCCCGACGGCACTTGGTGGTGAAGTAAGGCAGTTATTTCATCAAATCGTCATTCTCGTGGGGTCACGTGAGCAACATAATGAGGTGATTTGATGAAATAGCTATGCCCAAGCTAACCACCAAGTGGTGAAGATTTGTTTAGTCGACCAGACCGGATTTGTGTGTTGTGAAGACTTCATATTTTAGTATTTTGATGTTCAGTAATCGCATAAAACTGCATATTGTATCAAATAACTATCAGAATTGTTATGAGGATTGGGGGGGGGGGTTAGGGGGAATTCATATATTTGTCTGATCTCATGCTTGTAACTCCAAAAGGTTTTGTTTTTTAAAATTTATACACATTATTAACCGACAGTTGTTTAGTTCGACAGTAATAGTTTGAGTATCCTTGTCCAGGTAGGTAATCCAAGGCAGAGTTCAGGTTATAGTGCCTAAGAGTCCTTGACTAAAGATCAGAATTATTTCATTTATTTACGATAGATAAAGAACCTTTCCTGCTTTCAGTTTGAATTTTTGCGAGTTTTAAATGAATCTTGTGAACAATTACAAATCTGAACATATTTTAAAACTTGAATTGGGTTCCATATCATTGCTTTTATTTAAATTCTGACAGATTGACTCTTTGAAATAAATAAATGTGGATGATAAACTATATTCACAAATACTTGAATGGAGAAGAAAATTTATTCTTATAATTAAGGATGAAATCATCATATGAGCTTCCATGATCAGAGATATCATAAGTATGTCATCCCCAAACTTTAAAATTAATATTTCTTAAAAAAAAACTCATCGCTTTGTTGATGAGGATTGGCCGTCCAAACCATCAAATTCTCATGGCCAGCCAAACCAATATGGCCCCACACGCACGCTGCAGTTCATGTGAGAACAAATCGTTATAAAACTGGGAGTTGGGCTGTTTTATTCGAATCGGATATGAATATATTGATTTCTTTAATATATACAGAGTTGGATTTTATCTCAATTACGATGCCTAAAAAAAAGTTAACTCAATCCTCGCGGTGACGTCACAGATATGACTAATATTAAACGTATAATTCATATTTTAATAATGTGAATGATCCTCAAAATACCTAAATTTAAGTATTAATTCATAGTTTTAAAAGCTAAAAATCCTCATGGTGGTATATTATTAGATGTGTCTTTTAAGTAGTTGATTGTTACAATGGGAAATATTTAATAATTATAAGTGTAAAATGATCGTTATAAATGAGAATGTATTATAAAGGGAGGAGTCACTCTTACTATCTTGGTGACTTTATTGTGTAAACATTATTGCACCCAATTGAAAAATAAGGTTTCTGGTGTGTATACAATAAATTTTATTAATGATATAAGATAAAAATTTGTATAACATATGTACAAGATTAGTTAATTACATGAATATTTATAAAAATACTGAATGGAGACAAATTCAGTGTTAGTAATGGTCATCGAACTAACAGTTCTCATTACTTTAAAAACAAATACATAGTATTTGTAATAATTACATATAATTTGATAAAATTACAAGCTTTGTCGTCTTCTTAGTCGTCTAGATTGTTTTATCTTTATCCAAATGACTATATTTGTCCTTAGGACAAATATACAGGGTATTGGTATTATTACCAGGGTATTGGTATTTGGTATTATCCAAGCAATACAGGGTATTATTCAAGTGGCTGTTTGATATTGACATGTTGATACGATAGCATTCTTCCGATTATACACCTTGAAGCCCACTCTTGGGATACTGACATCGGTTCCGTCGCGTATCTTTGCAAAGTTTATCAGATTTTTTACGATTGCTTCATGTTGAGTGAGACCTGGCTCTCTTAAAATTAGACAAGTTCAGTAGCATCTACCCAGCGTCGCTTAAATAGGGTGACGTGGGGGTTAAAATTATAGTCCTGCAAGTGAAGACCTCGAGTGTCCAGGAGGGGCAACTATCTCCTTCCTCAGATCAAGCAGTTTCGGCGTCTTCTGAACCTTTACATAGATGACCGTTGTGTCGAATCATAGGTCTCCTAAGACTACGTGCAGATTCTTCAGTTTATTTTTGAGATAAGAGCACGTTGGTAATATGGATATAGTACACGAATAATAAGCAAATATATAACAAAAATCATTTAAATAATGACTAAGCTTAAATTACATTCTCCAGGAAGGCGAAGAATGAATATAAAAAAATCCACAAGGGTTGGCCCGAACCCTCATCCACAAGATGAGGGTTCGAACCTACGTCCGGGATGATCCCAGACGCGCCTTATTCTACTGCGCCACGACATGGTGAAATAAATTGCAGCCTTGAGTGCAACTGCCCTCACAAGGCTCTCACAGCTTCTCCGGGAGAAGGCGCGTCTGGGATCGTCTCGGACGTAGGTTCGAACCTTCATTACGGCCCTTGTGGATTTGTTCATTTCATACATCACGCTATTATGATTTGTGTGTGTAATGAGGGAATACTAGTTCGGTAGCATAGTTGATATTGTATGGAACTAATTACCGTGTAACATTAGCAATGATTATTTTATTGTTTCAAGGGTAGGTTAGAAACACACATGAGTAAGATTAGGTGGATATAAATAAGAGCTATCTCGTATGGGCCAATAGGCCTTCTGCACGTACTTTCATTCTTATGTTCGTAATGTTTTTAATTGGGTTAATAAGTGCAATGACGCTAAATGTGACTGACTGTGGGGAGACATTTTAGGTGCTCCGAAAAAGACGAGGATTAATCGAACATTTACGAAACCTGTACATCTTTCTAAAATTATGGCGGTTTAGTTTCCATTTCTTGATCAATTTAATAGGTACGAGGTTGTTGTACTTACCGTGAACTTCGCAATCAGTTGACGAATGTCGACCGCAACATTCTCATCTGTCTGCTTACGCTCATCTACCTCGCTCCATCTTTCTGAAATTACAAAATAAGAACTTTATAATTTAATATTTAACCTGCTATGTATATAAGCATATTCGGAAAAAATATTTAATTTTAAAAACAATAAACAGTTTTACCGATACATGTATACTGTCGCTAATGTTGATACCTTCCAAACTTCAAGTAACTATACTAGAGATATTTCTTTAGTCATGGTTCAACTGGTTGTACGAGTCAAGGGACGCGAGTTTAATCCCATTGCAGTCCCACCATATTATGGCGCAGATAAATCACTCTTGTGAGTTCATTATATACAATATATTAAAATCCAAGAACCTAAAGTAGCTTCTTTCACAACAAGCTAATAAACAAGCAGCTTAGTTTGGATAACACAATCTATTGATCCTCGAATGACTGTAAACTTCCCAGTGACCAATTCTCTTAACTCTTATTTTCACTACTTATTTCTGCAACATGTTTGAGTCGGCTGCAACATATTTGAGCTCCTTGGCTTTGCTCCAGAGAGAATCTTGCAGTTTCTTCATGCTGAGTTTTACGCTATCTGGCAGGTCCAAGTGGAAAATATCAGAGGGGCTGGTCCCAAACCTGCACACAGAAATAACATCACATGAGACCAGAAGACATGGCAGGATGTGCAGAATACCCCCGTTGAAAAACAGAGGTGCAACTGGTACTCTGAGAGAGAACTCTATCAACATCAGGGGGCCCGAGACTGTTCAACACGCTCCCGCTACACATAAGGGGCATAACTGGCAAACCCCTCAGTGTTCAAGAGAACTGGATAAGCACCTCCAAAGGATACCTGATCAACCAGTCTGTGACTCATACGTCAGGCTGCGAGCAGCCGCGTCCAACAGCCTGGTTGATCAGTCCAGCAACCAGGAGGCCTGGTTGATGACCGGGCCGCGGGGACGCTAAGCCCCGGAAGCACCTCAAGGTAACCTCAAGGTTGGCGTAGTGGGTAGGTTCCCTCCTGGCAGGCATTTCTGATGCGATCTGCAATAAAAATAACACAAGTTTAATATATACCACATACCGTGGTAATCAATAAGCGGTACATTTGAGTTGTGCACAAAATAATTTGAACTAACTAAAAAATAATTTGTTGGCAAACGGTAATAACATTGTTAATACGAGGTCTTGAACTAGATATCCCCCCTCCCTGCTCGGCCCGTTGATGCCGTGAGGGGGCTTCGTGGGTGGCTGCCGGAGTGTGATGCTCCTTGGGACAGTCCTCTGTCCTTTTCTAGCCTTGTGCTCCTGCTGCCGTCCTCTCCAATTGTGCCGAGCATCTTTTCCTTTTCCTTCCGTTTCGTTTTTCTCCCCCTCTTTCCTATCTGCTTGTCATTTCCTGCCGACCTTTGCTTGTTTTGGATCTTTCTTTGGAAATCTTCTATTTTGACGCCCGGGTGCTTGAGGAGGCATACTCTTGCACCCGTAGAACTGTAGTACCCAACGTCTCGAGCGAGGGGAACCTTTTATTGTCAATCCCCCTTTCGTCGCTGAACCCGATCTCGACGGACTGACGGTTCTTAAGGTGGCGTTTGTGGGGCGTATACTCACGACGCACCCCTAGGGGGCCCTGGCATGATCGGCGATAGCTTCGTGTTGGGTGTCCTGCCTCTAATTGTGGCTCCATGGTGGGTATGGGGGCACATTCGTGGATGAAGTTTTTTTCTCGTCTTTGTCATTGAATGTTCCTGTTTTACCCTCAAGCTCGTGGGGTGGGCGACCAAGCCCCCGAGTCGGCCTGTATTGGAAGACCAGGCTCCGTAGCTCCCGCTGCGTTGGGCCCCGACCTCGCTCCTCCTTTGACCGTCCTGACTTCTTCCCCCAGCTCCCCTCCCTCCTCTGTGGTTGGGTCGAGCCTCCCGCCCCCAGTGGTGACCACTTCGTCCCCTGGTGCGTCTAAGTCTCTCGTTGTGACTACTGCGCCTTTTGTCCCCTATCTAAGGGGGTTCTCACCGCCGTCAGCGCCATGGCCGCGTTCGCTCGTTTCCTTCCTCTACTGATGCGTATCAGGCCTTGTTTGGTCCTGCTTCATGGGCCAAATACTTTGATCTCCTCCCTCTTGATTCCGCGCCTCCTGACGATTTCTCTCTCCATCGGCATCTTGTTGATTCCGTGGATGCATCTGTCACCTTCAACCCCACTCCTCTCGGTACACGTGTCGTTGCTGCTCCTTCTCAGGATGCAGCTTCCCGCTTGGCTGCCTTGTCCTGCCTTGGTGAGATCCCTGTTCGGGTCTCTAATAACACTCGGTTAAATGCCAGTGTTGGCACTATTCTCCTCCCGCCCCATGTTGCAACCGGTGTTCGGAATCTGCAGGATTCGGCATTCGGCATATCCTTGATGCCCAAGGCCATTCTGTCCCCCAGGTTGACTCGTTTACTCGTCCCCCTCGTGGTCGTCGCCGTCAACCCCTTCGCGTTGTGAAGGTCACCTTTGATGGTAGGACCCTTCCATCCTCTGTCATTCTCGCTGGCGCCAGGTGCTCTGTCCAGGAGTATATTCCTTCTCCTCGACTTTGCAACAAGTGCTGGAGGTTTGGGCATGGTGCCCTCTGCTGCTCTGGGAATGTCTCTCTGTCCTTTGTGTGGGGGTGTAGGTCACTCTAAGTCAGAGTGCACTTCTCCCCAAGCTCGCTGCCTCAACTGTGGTGAGGCCCATCCTACCTTCTCCCGTGCCTGTATCCATTACAAGCTTGAGGCAGCCGTCCTCAACTTGAAGCACCGGGAGCGTTTATCTTTTCCTGAGGCGAGGCGCCAGGTTCGCCGGCTCCCGCCTTATGCTGACGTCTCTTATGCTCGCGTGTTGCGCTCTTCGTCTCCTCCTTCCCACCTCCCTCAGACTCACAACTGTTTCAGAGCCTTGGACCCTGATACGCCCACTGCTCCCTCCTCTGTTCCTTTGAGTACTGTCCCGGAGGGTCCCCCTCCTGGTTCTCTGTCTGGGGTTCCCCTTCTTTCTACCCGGTCTGTCATGTCTCCTGTGTCTTCTTCCTCGTCTCCCTCCAATCCTCCTTCCCATCCCCCTCCTCCATCTATTGACTCTCCCCGCCGCCTGTCGGTGCGGGCGGATGTCCATCGCTCTCCTACCGGCCGTCGTGTGTGCTCTCGTTCAGCTTCTCCTGTTGAGACACTGGAATCCGTTGCCCGGTACGTAGTTGCTGGGACACCGGTCTCTTTAAGTCAGAAGCGTAAGCCTGGCTCCTCTCCTTCCTCCTCCCCGGCGGGTAAGAAGGCTTCGCTTTCTTCCTCGACCCCTACTACTGGCTCTATTGCTCCTTCCCCTCCCATTTCAGTGGTTGCGCCCCCTGTTCCTGCTATGGAGGTTTCTTTGACCCCTGCTTCCCTTTCGGTTGCTGCCCTTGCTGAGGTGCGCTCCCCTCTTTCTACTCCCCCTCTTCCTGCTGCTGTCCTTGACTGCTCCTCTCCATTGTCTCCTCTCTCCTCCTCCCACCCGCCCACCTCTGGTCTGTTCTCCCGCTTCCTTCCCTCCATCTTTGCTCAGTTTACCCATGCCCCCTAACCCTGACTTTGCTGACCCTGATCCCGACCCTGATATTCTTTAACGTGCTGTGTTGCTCTTTCACCTTTGTTTCTTCTTTGTTTTCTGTTGTTGTCCTTTCTCTTCTCGTCGCTGTCTATTCTTCAATGGAACGTTCGAGGTTATTACGCCAATTTCCTCGAACTCCAACTTCTAATTTCGCGGTTTTCGCCCCTTTGTGTCTGTCTCCAGGAGCCGATGCTTGGTGCTCGTCCTGGTCGTTTTCGTGGCTATTCCTTTCTCTCCCCCCCCCCCCCCAGCCGTTGCTGGGGCTCCTAATTCTTCTGCTCTCTTGATTCGCGCTGATGTTCCCTTTGTTCCTTTACTTTTTCCTTTGCCCCTCCATTGTTCTGCTGCTCGTATCTTTGTGGGGAAATGGTACACAGTTTGTTCCATTTATCTCCCCCCAAGTGTCCCGCTTTCTCTTCCTGATTTGAAACACCTCTTGGACTCCTTGCCGGAGCCTGTGCTCCTGCTGGGTGACTTCAATTGTCGTCACTCTCTTTGGGGTGACGTTTTGACAAATACCCGGGTCGCCTTCTTGAGCCGTTTCTCCTCTCTTCTTCCCTGTCTCTTCTGAATTCTGGTGAGCCCACTCATTTGGACTCTCGGACTCGCACCCTTTCCTGTCTTGATCTTTCTCTCTGCTCTTCTTCTCTTTACCTAGATTTCACGTGGCAGGTTCTTGATGACCTCCATGGCAGTGATCATTTCCCTATCCTTGTTTCCTTTTTCTCTTTCGCCCTTCCCTCTCTTTCCTAGGTCCCTGTTTCCTAAAGCGGACTGGACCTATTTACCCTCAGCCTGCTCTCTCTGACCTCTTCCCTTCTGCCTCTCCCTCGCGCTCTCCTCCTTTTTCATGACACTGTCATCGACGCTGCCCTCCGCTCTATTCCTCGCTCTTCCTCTCGGGGTCCACGGAAGTGTGTTCCCTGGTGGAATGCGGACTGTGCTCGGGCTGTTCGCTGTAAGCGTGCAGCCTGGAAGAGGCACCGCCGTCGGCAGACGACCGATTCTTTTCTTTTCTTTCGGAAAGCGAGTGCGGTGGCCCGTAGGGCCATCCGTACGGCTAAACGTGATTGTTGGACTTCTTATGTCTCCACAATTACGTCCGAAACTCCCCTGCCACAGATCTGGAAGCGTATCCGCAAGATAGCGGGTAAGTTCGTTCCCGATGTTTCCCCGGTCCTTCACCTCCGTGGTACTCTTGTGGCGGACCCGTTGCAGGTTGCTACTGAACTGGGTTCTCACTTTTCTTCTGTTAGCTCTGGTCTTCATCTTTCCCAATCTTTCCTTCTTCGTAAACCTGTCCTTGAGTCTCGTCCTTTAGATTTCTGCACTCGTCTTCGACTTTCCTATAATGATCCCTTCTCTCTCTCTGAACTTCGTTCTGCCCTGGCCCTCTGCGGTTCTACGGCGGCGGGCTCCGATGGTATTCATTATGAGATGCTTCGCCATCTCCCTCCGTGCACGTCTCAGTATTTACTGAGTCTGTATAATCGGATCTGGGAGTCGTCGTCCGTCCCTGAGGACTGGCTCGATGCCGTTGTCCTCCCTGTTCGCAAACCAGGGTCTCTGGGTACTTCCCCTAAGGACTTTCGCCCTATTGCCCTCACCAGTTGTCTGCAAACTCTTTGAACGTATGGTTAACGTTCGTCTGATGTGGTTCCTGGAACACCATCACCTCCTCTCCCCTTCTCAATTTGGTTTCCGCAAGTGCCGCAGCACGACAGATGTCCTGGTGAACTTGGAGGTCTATATTCGTACTGCTTTTGCTGCGAAGACCTCCGTTGTTGCCGTCCTTTTTGACCTGGAAAAGGCTTACGACACCACTTGGCGTTATCATATTCTATCCCAGCTTCATTCTTTTGGCCTTCGTGGTCATCTCCCTCTCTTTCTCCGCAGCTTCCTCTCTCGTCGTTCCTTTCGGTGCGCCTTGGTACCGCTCTCTCTGCCTCTTTTCAGCAATACGAAGGTGTGCCCCAGGGTAGTGTTCTGAGCACTACTCTTTCTGGTTGCCCTCAATGGTCTTCTTTCCTCTCTTCCTTCAGGTGTCTTCTCCGCTCTCTATGTCGATGATCTTACCCTTTGCTGTCAGGGTGATGATTCGCCTTTCCTTCAGCGCCGGCTTCAACTTGCGATTGATGCCGTGTCGTCTTGGGCCACTGATCATGGCTTTAAGTTCTCTACTTCTAAGACTTGTGCCATGTCTTTTACTCGGAAACGGGTCGTTCTTCGTCCCTCTTTGTCACTTTATGGACATCCCATTGAGTACAAAGATTCCGCGAAGCTTTGGGGTTATTCCTTGACACTCGTTTGTCTTGGTCTCCCCATATCTCTTACCTCCGTGTTGAGTGCTCTAAGGCCCTTACCCTCCTTCGAGTGTTGTCCCATACTTCTTGGGGAGCGGATAGGCGCACTCTCCTTGCTTTGCATTCCTCTCTCGTCCTGTCTAAGCTCGATTATGGTTGCCCTGCTTACTCTTCTGCTTCTCCTTCTGCTCTTCGCCGTCTTGATGCTTTGCACCATACTGGGCTGCGCCTCAGTTCTGGTGCCTTTCGTTCGACTCCCGTCCTTAGCTTGTATGTTGACACTGGCTTCCTATCTCTCCAGGACCGCCGTGATCGCTACTGTCTTCGCTATCTTGCGCGGTCCTTGCAGCATCCTTCCTCTCGCCTCTGTCGTGCTTTAACTTTTACCCCTCCTGTAGTTCCTGTTCCTCTTCACCACCTCCCTCTTTCTGTCCGGTTATCTCGCTTACAGGATTCTCTTTCCGTTCGAGTTTCTAATGTTTCTCCTCGTGTTGTTCCTTCTTTGCCCCCGTGGAGAGTCCCCCTTCCGCAGTTTTGTACATCCTTGACCCGCGTCACTAAAGCTTTTACCTCTCCTACGGTTCTAAAACGCCTTTTCCTTGACACTTTTCTTCTCACTCCCGCTCCGTTTCTGTCTTCACCGATGGGTCTAAGTCTGCGGACGGTGTTGGCTACTCTGTTGTTTTTCCTGATCGCACTTATGTGTCGCTTACCTCCGGAGACTAGCATCTTTACAGCGGAGCTTTACGCTATTCTCTATGCTCTTCGTCTCCTGCTTTCTCGTTGTCAGTCTTCCTTTGTGGTAGTTGTTGACTCGTAGTGCCCTCATGGCGCTCGGGTCCTTTAATCCGGTTCATCCAGTAGTTGTCGAGATCCAGCATTGGCTGTTTCTTGTTCACAGTAAGTTTAAGTCGGTTGAGTTTTGTTGGGTTCCCAGCCATATTGGCGTGTCTTTAAATGAGCGTGCGGATGCTGCCGCCAAGGAAGCTGTCCGCTCTTGTCCCATCTCTCGTAAAGGTATTCCATATTCCGACTTTTACCCGGTTATCCATTCCTCCATCCTTACCCGTTGGCAGGCTTCTTGGTCGTCTGTTACTGGTAACAAACTCCGTACTCTGAAATGTTGTGTTTCCTCGTGGCCGTCCTCCTATCACCGTAACCGGCGATGGGAAACTGCTCTGGCGAGGTTGCGTATTGGCCATACTCGCTTAACCCATGGTCACTTGATGGAGCGCCGCCCTGCTCCTTATTGTCCTAATTGCATTGTCCCTCTTACGGTCGTGCATGTCCTTCTTGAATGTCCTGACTTCCGGACGAGCGTGTGTCTTGCTTTCCGACCGCCCCTCGCGGTCACCTGTCCCTCGATAGAATTCTTGGTGACTCGATACTTTTGATATCGTTCGCCTTATGCGTTTTTGTTCTCGTATTGGCATCCTTGGTGATATTTAGCGCCCTCTGATTATTCCGCACATTTGATGGTGCTACATAGCCTTCCCGGTTTGGTGCCTTCTTTTGATAATTACTTACTTACTT
>WNGS01037466.1:0-10223 GCA_020271785.1 Procambarus virginalis
AATAGAATTCTTGGTGACTCAGATTCTTTGATATCGTTCGCCTTATGCGTTTTTTTTCTCGTATTGGCATCCTTGGTGATATTTAGCGCCCTCTGATTATTCCACACATTTGGTGGGGCTACATAGCCTTCCGGTTTGGTGCCTTCTTTTGATAATTACTTACTTACTTACTTGTCATGGGTTCGTATCCTGGCCGGGAGGATTTACTGGGCGTAAATTCTTAACTGTAGCCTCTGTTTAACTCAACAGTAAAATGTGTACTTGGTTGTAACAACGATTCTTCGCGGCGGAGGGGATCGTATTCCAGGGATCCGCTCGAAGCGCTGCGCGTACTAGTGGCTGTGCAAGAATACCTTGAGTATACCTTGAGGTGCTTCCAGGGCTCAGCGTCCCCGTGGCCCGGTCATCGACCAGGCCTCCTGGTTGCTGGACTGATCAACCAGGCTGTTGGACGCAGCTGCTCGCAGCCTGACGTATGAGTCACAGCCTGGTTGATCAGGTATCCTTTGGAGGTGCTTATCCAGTTCTCTCTTGAACACCGTGAGGGGTTTGCCAGTTATGCCTCTTATGTGTAGCGGGGGAGCGTGTTGAACAGTCTCGGGCCCCTGATGTTGATAGAGTTCTCTCTCAGAGTACCAGTTGCACCTCTGTTTTTCAAACGGGGGTATTCTGCACATCCTGCCATGTTCTGGTCTCATGTGATGTTACTTCTGTGTGCAGGTTTGGGACCAGCCCCTTTAATATTTTCCATGTGTAAATTATTATGTATCTCTCCCGCCTGCGTTCAAGGGAGTACAGATTTAGGCTCTTTAGTCGGTCCAATAGTTTAGATGTTTTACTGAGTGGATTCTAGCAGTAAAGGATCTCTGCACGCTCTCCAGGTCAGCAATTTCTCCAGCTTTGAAAGGGGCTGTCATTGTGCAGCAGTACTCCACTCTAGAGAGCACAAGCGTTTGAAAAGTATCATCATCGGTATAGCATCTCTAGTGTGAAAAGTTCTTGTTAATCAACCTGTCATTTTTCGTGCAGTTGTTACGGCCACTTTATTGTGTTCTTTAAAGGTAAGGTCTTCCGACATGAGTACACCCAAATCTTTTACATTGCCTTTTCGTGCTATGTTATGATTTGTCTGGGTTTGTACGTGGTTTCCGTTTTTATATTTTCATTTTTTCCATAGCGCATGAGCTGGAACTTATCTTCGTTAAACACCATATTATTTTCTGTAGCCCATATAAAGACCTGATCTACATCTGACTGGAGGTTTGCCGTGTCCTCTATGTTGCCTACTCTCATGAAGATCCTAGTGTCATCTGCAAAGGATGATACAGTGCTAGAGGTTGTGTTCTTGTCTATGTCCGATATGAGGATGAGAAAAAGTTACTGGAGCAAGCACAGTACCCTGAGGGACTGAGCTCTTGACGGTTGATGAATGTACAACTCTTGTATATATCTCAAAAAAAAAATATCATATACAGTTTACTTATCTATTAACTTGGTAACTCACTGACCCACACAAAACAAGCAACACACTAGGTTTTATTTAGCTTATCAGATTCTTGGGTTTATGCAAGATAAGATCTGTGTTTATGAAAGAGTAATCAGAAGCCGTCGTAGCCCAGCTGTGGGAGCGTCCTCCGCGGCCTCACAGTCCGGAGTTCCACCCATCATCGCTAACAGCTTCTTTTAGTTTTCAAGTAATAAATGTTTTTTCTCGTTTCATTTATTCCTAAGATGTGAGTATTAATTTAGATTTTTTTTAATTATCAGACAACCTGGAGAGAACATGGCAGAGCAAGTCAATATAAAAATCTTCAATTTTTCTACAAATTATCTACATAAAATTATCTAATAAATTTAAGACTGCCCAAAACGCTATTCGTGTTAGTGGCTTTACAAGATTGTAAAAACATCAATGCTTTGTACTCTCATAAACCCAATGTACCTTCTTGTATAAATAAATAAATAAATAAATAAATAAATAAATAAATAAATAAATAAAATAAATCATTATGAGTGTGACTGTGGAACATTAGTAAGTCTGGGACACTGTGTTGCCTAGATAATAGTCTTTGGTCACCTAAACGTTTCTCACAACTTTGATGTAAATTATCTGTCCATGTGGGCGTGTACCATCCTAGCAGTCTTCACCTTGTTGTGTTAACAGAATCATGAAATTCAAGTTAATCCCCCTAATTAGAAATCTTTATGAGTGGGATTGGTGGTTATAAATAGTAGCTGCCTCGTATGGGCCAATAGGCCTTCTGCAGTTACCTTTATTCTTGGCCCATACGAGGCAGCTCCTAACCTATAGAACAATAGCATACAATGAAGAATAGGAGCTGCCTCGTATGGGCCTTCTGCAGTTACCTAAGAATAAAGGTAACTGCAGAAGGTCTATTGGCCCATACGAGGCAGCTGCTATCTATAACCACCGAATCCCACTCATATACATGTCCAACCCACGTTTGAAACAGAAAACCTTTATTCTTATCTTCATTAATTAAAGCCTCAGGGCTTTACACATGAAACTGGAGCAACTGTGACATCCGTAAATGCTTTCCCATTATGACTAGTCATAAATGGTCACAACAAAAACAAATTTGATAAAAATTAAAATGTATTTGTATATTTTCACATGAAAGTAACATGTACATTAAAATATTTACTGACCTGGGGGTAAAACAGTTCAGGTTTTCCTGGGAACTAAACCTAAAGAATATAAAAAAACTGTCTTGGTCCATGTGATGAAGACTTGGCTGAGTGAAGGCCTGAGGCTGGCTTCCAGCAGCAGCTTGTGGTGTGGTAGCCGCGACACTCTTGACCTGCTGGACTCCTCCGGACTCCATACTTCTCTTCATCCTGATGTCGGCCATTGTCTGTTCTATCAGGAAGGCCTCAACCATAGAACTTTTAACAAGCTTATATGGTTTCTTTTTAGAATGCCTTTTGCGAGCAATCTTCTCAGGAAGATTGTTTGCTGATGCATTTTCATGGGAGAAATTCCTCCCTTCCGCCTTCTTGGCTGAAGCCTTGAGGTTGGCTTCATCAGAGCACTTGTTGACTTTAAAATGCATTAAGCGACCAGTAATTCTAACCTGTGTGAGGGCGCCTGAAGTAACACCTCGCCTCAAAGCCAGCTTCAGATGGATGTCAGCGTCCTTCTCCTTAACCGAGAAATTACAGACGACGAACTTCAGAATATCTTGATGGGAGGAGCCTTGACTATTACTAAGGAATGTGATGGCGGCAACAACCATCTCAGAATACTTGGGATGGTTCGCAGTCCTGTCCAAACCATTATCAGACGTCTTAGTTTTGAACCTTAAGACGACCATCTTGTGGGCTATTGTAAGACTCGATGCAGACAACTCGAATTGATCCTACACTTTCAATAGGTAAGGAGTGATTGCGTTGACTTGATTGATTGATGATTAATAAAGATTAAGCCACCCAAGAGGTGGCACGGGCATGAATAGCCCGTAAGTGGTACATTTTTTTACTGTAATTTTTTTCATTATTCTGAGTTTGCATTTAATCATCAAGCTGTTATCGCGGGGGAGGATACTGCTTCACAGTCTTTATGAGGGTGTCCAGCTGCTGGACACCTTTGTTGACCAGGAGAGTGGCTCTGTTGCTGGCTTCAGGGTGGCCACTGCAAGATTCAGGAACTCTTAAAGCTCTTCTAAGGTCGTTGGTTGCTTCACATTCCAGAAGATAGGGAAGTAATGGCTTTTCTGTGACAGTTTGGCAGAAGATGCACTCTCTCTGTCGGGGTTCACCAATCTCCCAGTTGCATCTGTAACCTAGACGTAGTCTATATAACCTAACTGCTATTTCCCTGTGGATTCCTTTTGGGATATTTAACCTTTCTAATTTGGTTGCCTGAAGATACCATGTTGCAGAGGGCGAACCTTCAGCTATTCTCTGGTGTAGGTAGGCTTTGTTGAGGTGTGAGAGTTTTTTGGTGATGATGTTTTTAATGTTCTCTAGGCTGGGTTGAATTGTTTTATCTATCACTGGATGACGAGTTGCCAGTTTAGCAATTTCATCAGCTTTCTCATTTAATGGGATTTCAATATGGGATGGGATCCAGTTCAAGGTTATGTTGAGTCCTTTGCCTTTAGCGACTGCTCCAAGATACAAAATGGTGGTAACTATTTCCACGTTATCTTTCCACTGTTTTTGTCCTAGTATTTGAAGTGCAGCTTTTGAGTCTGTGTGTATGATTGCATTTTGAGTGTTTTGTACAATCACATATGCGAATGCCTGTTGTATGGCAAACAGCTCAGTTTGGGTTGATGATACTAGTCCTCCCAATCTCCAATATGCCTGTATGCTGGCCGTGAAAAGGGCAGCGCCAGCACTCTCAGATTCTGTGTCCAACGATCCGTCTGTGATGATGTGGGTGGCTCCTGCTACTGCTATGCTATACATTTGCTCTTCTATTATGCGCCTTAGGATTGTCGGATCATAGGCAACCTTTTTCATGGGAGACTTTCTATTACTATTTTGAAAGTAGGCTCTTCCCACGGTGCAGAAGGAGTGTAATTTAGGTGTGGATGATCACCCTCTCTATCGAGAATCATGCTTTTTAAATGTAGTCTGTTTAGGACCTTTCCTGCTCTTGCAGCCCAAGAGTTTCCATTGTTTTGGCCTAGTCCAACTAATCCTTCTTCAACAGCTACTCAAACACCAGTACACCGTGTCGCTCATTCCTACGGGGCCTCGAGCCGATTTCTTATGTCGGAGTCGTTCAGAGTGAAGACTAGGTCGAGTCTCCGCTGGTTCATTAGGTTTCCTCTCATCCTTGTGGGTTCCCTGACATGTTGGGTTAAGAAGTTCTAGTCACCACCTCGAGTAGTTTGGCTCTCCACGTATCCTCGCCTCCATGCGGTTCCTTGTTCTCCCAGTCAATTCTTCCGTGATTGAAGTCGCCCATGATGAGCAGATGGGATCTATTTCTACAGGCAGCAGAGGCTGCCCTCTCAATTATAGTGTTAACTGCCATGTTGTTGTTTTCATACTCTTGATTGGGTCTTCTGTCATTTGGTGGAGGGTTATATATTACTGCTACTACTATCCTTGGTCCTCCCATTGTCATGGTGCCTGCTATGTAGTCTCTGAACCCCTCACAGCCCAGGATGACCATCTCCTTAAAACTCAATTCCTTTCTCACGAGTAGGGCCACTCCGCCTCCTCCCTACCCTCCCTCTCTTTCCTTATTACTGTGTACTCCTGGGGAAACACAGCATTCGTTATGTGTACTCACCTAGTTGTGCTTGCGGGGGTTGAGCTCTGGCTCTTTGGTCCCGCCTCTCAACCGTCAATCAACAACCGGTGTGTGTGTGTGTGTGTGTGGTGTGTGTGTGTGTGTGTGTGTGTGTGTGTGTGTGTGTGTGTGTGTATGTGTGTGTGTGTGTGTGTGTGTGGTGTGTCCAGCACACAATGGTGAGGTGTGAGGCGTGAGGCCAAGTGACCACACCAGCCAGAGGGTCCCAGCAACATGGCCACTCTTGAAGGATTATATCAGAGAACTTCTCGCTTAGTATCTCGTCCCAGCCATATACGACGCCGGCAGCCTCACCTGGCCAGAGGCGGGGCCACCGTGGCCCTGGGGGAGGCACCCTGGCCCTGAGGGAGGCACCATGGCCCTGGGGGAGGCACCATGGCCCTGGGGGAGCCACCCTGGCCCTGGGGGAGGCACCATGGCCCTGGGGAGCCACCATGGCCCTGGGGGAGCCACCCTGGCCCTGGGGGAGGCACCCTGGCCCTGGGGGAGGCACCATGGCCCTGGGGGCGCCACCCTGGCCATGTATTAAGCCTCATCAATCACCATTCACCGCTCTCTCCTCGGGTGTAATTGCACATTTCTTACCTCACCGCCTCACGAAGTGTAATGTCTTCGACGATTTCATATATTCACCGTAATTATTTTATTTTATTTTACGGTATCTAGTTCAGTGTTGCTGCCTTCCAGGTGTTGTCTCGTGAGACAACACCTGCCTGTGGCAGTGTTGCCGCCTCCCAGCAACACACCCACGCAACACCCACACACAGGTGTTGTGGGTCCCCTGAAACACACCATTTTATCTTTTCCTTGTTGGAAGCTGTGCAATTATGAAGACAATTTTGTATCCCGGGTCTTTATAGCGTTGACCAATAAGAGAGCGCGGCCCTGTGCCCAGTAAGGTGCCCCCTGTGCCCAGTAAGGTGCCCCTGTGCCCAATAAGGTGCCCCATGCCCACTTATCCTTCGCCTCCACCCTCATTATTAATCCTTTTCGGTCTATTGATGGGAAAAAGTGATGAAAAACGTTGGGTTGAGATGCAGTTTTTTTTTTCATTTTGGCCGGATGGGCGAGTTTATTGGGCAGCGTCACTCATCCTGTGAGTGGACACACCGCCATAGTGACAGTATTGGGCAGCGTCACTCATCCTGTGAGTGGACACACCGCCATAGTGACAGTATTGGGCAGCGTCACTCATCCTGTGAGTGGACACACCGCCATAGTGACAGTATTGGGCAGCGTCACTCATCCTGTGAGTGGACACACCGCCATAGTGACAGTATTGGGCAGCGCCACTCATCCTGTGAGTGGACACACCGCCATAGTGACAGTATTGGGCAGCGCCACTCATCCTGTGAGTGGACACACCGCCATAGTGACAGTATTGGGCAGCGTCACTCATCCTGTGAGTGGACACACCGCCATAGTGACAGTATTGGGCAGCGTCACTCATCCTGTGAGTGGACACACCGCCATAGTGACAGTATTGGGCAGCGCCACTCATCCTGTGAGTGGACACACCGCCATAGTGACAGTATTGGGCAGCGCCACTCATCCTGTGAGTGGACACACCGCCATAGTGACAGTATTGGGCAGCGCCACTCATCCTGTGAGTGGACACACCGCCATAGTGACAGTATTGGGCAGCGCCACTCATCCTGTGAGTGGACACACCGCCATAGTGACAGTATTGGGCAGCGCCACTCATCCTGTGAGTGGACACACCGCCATAGTGACAGTATTGGGCAGCGCCACTCATCCTGTGAGTGGACACACCGCCATAGTGACAGTATTGGGCAGCGCCACTCATCCTGTGAGTGGACACACCGCCATAGTGACAGTATTGGGCAGCGCCACTCATCCTGTGAGTGGACACACCGCCATAGTGACAGTATTGGGCAGCGCCACTCATCCTGTGAGTGGACACACCGCCATAGTGACAGTATTGGGCAGCGCCACTCATCCTGTGAGTGGACACACCGCCATAGTGACAGTATTGGGCAGCGCCACTCATCCTGTGAGTGGACACACCGCCATAGTGACAGTATTGGGCAGCGCCACTCATCCTGTGAGTGGACACACCGCCATAGTGACAGTATTGGGCAGCGCCACTCATCCTGTGAGTGGACACACCGCCATAGTGACAGTATTGGGCAGCGCCACTCATCCTGTGAGTGGACACACCGCCATAGTGACAGTATTGGGCAGCGCCACTCATCCTGTGAGTGGACACACCGCCATAGTGACAGTATTGGGCAGCGCCACTCATCCTGTGAGTGGACACACCGCCATAGTGACAGTATTGGGCAGCGCCACTCATCCTGTGAGTGGACACACCGCCATAGTGACAGTATTGGGCAGCGCCACTCATCCTGTGAGTGGACACACCGCCATAGTGACAGTATTGGGCAGCGCCACTCATCCTGTGAGTGGACACACCGCCATAGTGACAGTATTGGGCAGCGCCACTCATCCTGTGAGTGGACACACCGCCATAGTGACAGTATTGGGCAGCGCCACTCATCCTGTGAGTGGACACACCGCCATAGTGACAGTATTGGGCAGCGCCACTCATCCTGTGAGTGGACACACCGCCATAGTGACAGTATTGGGCAGCGCCACTCATCCTGTGAGTGGACACACCGCCATAGTGACAGTATTGGGCAGCGCCACTCATCCTGTGAGTGGACACACCGCCATAGTGACAGTATTGGGCAGCGCCACTCATCCTGTGAGTGGACACACCGCCATAGTGACAGTATTGGGCAGCGCCACTCATCCTGTGAGTGGACACACCGCCATAGTGACAGTATTGGGCAGCGCCACTCATCCTGTGAGTGGACACACCGCCATAGTGACAGTATTGGGCAGCGCCACTCATCCTGTGAGTGGACACACCGCCATAGTGACAGTATTGGGCAGCGCCACTCATCCTGTGAGTGGACACACCGCCATAGTGACAGTATTGGGCAGCGCCACTCATCCTGTGAGTGGACACACCGCCATAGTGACAGTATTGGGCAGCGCCACTCATCCTGTGAGTGGACACACCGCCATAGTGACAGTATTGGGCAGCGCCACTCATCCTGTGAGTGGACACACCGCCATAGTGACAGTATTGGGCAGCGCCACTCATCCTGTGAGTGGACACACCGCCATAGTGACAGTATTGGGCAGCGCCACTCATCCTGTGAGTGGACACACCGCCATAGTGACAGTATTGGGCAGCGCACTCATCCTGTGAGTGGACACACCGCCATAGTGACAGTATTGGGCAGCGCCACTCATCCTGTGAGTGGACACACCGCCATAGTGACAGTATTGGGC
The DNA here is from genome assembly GCA_020271785.1 of Procambarus virginalis. Lineage (NCBI taxonomy): Eukaryota > Metazoa > Arthropoda > Malacostraca > Decapoda > Cambaridae > Procambarus > Procambarus virginalis. The sequence continues at coordinate 8,615 of WNGS01037466.1, forward strand.
AGCGCCACTCATCCTGTGAGTGGACACACCGCCATAGTGACAGTATTGGGCAGCGCCACTCATCCTGTGAGTGGACACACCGCCATAGTGACAGTATTGGGCAGCGCCACTCATCCTGTGAGTGGACACACCGCCATAGTGACAGTATTGGGCAGCGCCACTCATCCTGTGAGTGGACACACCGCCATAGTGACAGTATTGGGCAGCGCCACTCATCCTGTGAGTGGACACACCGCCATAGTGACAGTATTGGGCAGCGCCACTCATCCTGTGAGTGGACACACCGCCATAGTGACAGTATTGGGCAGCGCCACTCATCCTGTGAGTGGACACACCGCCATAGTGACAGTATTGGGCAGCGCCACTCATCCTGTGAGTGGACACACCGCCATAGTGACAGTATTGGGCAGCGCCACTCATCCTGTGAGTGGACACACCGCCATAGTGACAGTATTGGGCAGCGCCACTCATCCTGTGAGTGGACACACCGCCATAGTGACAGTATTGGGCAGCGCCACTCATCCTGTGAGTGGACACACCGCCATAGTGACAGTATTGGGCAGCGCCACTCATCCTGTGAGTGGACACACCGCCATAGTGACAGTATTGGGCAGCGCCACTCATCCTGTGAGTGGACACACCGCCATAGTGACAGTATTGGGCAGCGCCACTCATCCTGTGAGTGGACACACCGCCATAGTGACAGTATGGGCAGCGCCACTCATCCTGTGAGTGGACACACCGCCATAGTGACAGTATTGGGCAGCGCCACTCATCCTGTGAGTGGACACACCGCCATAGTGACAGTATTGGGCAGCGCCACTCATCCTGTGAGTGGACACACCGCCATAGTGACAGTATTGGGCAGCGCCACTCATCCTGTGAGTGGACACACCGCCATAGTGACAGTATTGGGCAGCGCCACTCATCCTGTGAGTGGACACACCGCCATAGTGACAGTATTGGGCAGCGCCACTCATCCTGTGAGTGGACACACCGCCATAGTGACAGTATTGGGCAGCGCCACTCATCCTGTGAGTGGACACACCGCCATAGTGACAGTATTGGGCAGCGTGTTACGAACCCGATTCCATGGTCGGAGCATGGAGCAGCGACGTCAATGCCATCTGTGAGTCCGCTCCCGAAACTCACCCCCACAACATGGACGACGCCATCTAGTGGTGACAGGATTATACCAGCAAGAGGCTTACATTCCAGTCCTAGTCAGCTTGAGAGGTAGCTGGTGCTGACTCTGGTGAGGTGGGGCTTAGAAAATCCCGCGCCATCTATTGAAGGAGGAGTTGTATGTCTATGTCAGAGTACATAAGTGTTGTTTCGCAGTGTCCCGTGTACTGATGACGTGTCTGTATCCACAGAGTCGACGTAAGGGTTGCTGTAGTACGAGGACAGTCAGTCTACCAGGGCAGCCATGGCTCTCTACTCTGTTGCTTTGCGGAAGCAGTAAGTCACCGCCGGAGAAGAACTGTGAAGTGGCAGTGATGGAATTCCGCGTACCGGGACTGGCTAACGGAAGAGACGACTGACAGTTAAGGTGCTACAGAGGAGTGTAGTCAGCGAGTTGCAAGAAGCTCCTGCCAGGTGTTCGCTA
>WNGS01037475.1:0-21714 GCA_020271785.1 Procambarus virginalis
AATCATAACATAGAACGAAAAGGCAATGTAAAGGATCTGGGTGTACTTATGTCGGAAGACCTTACCTTTAAAGAACACAATAAAGTAGCCGTCACAACTGCAAGAAAAATGACAGGTTGGATAACAAGAACTTTTCACACTAGAGATGCTATACCGATGATGACACTTTTCAAACGCTTGTGCTCTCTAGAGTGGAGTACTGCTGCACAATGACAGCCCCTTTCACTGCTGGAGAAATTGCTGACCTGGAGAGCGTGCAGAGGTCCTTTACTGCTAGAATCCACTCGGTAAAACATCTAAACTATTGGGACCGACTAAAGAGCCTAAATCTGTATTCCCTTGAGCGCAGGCGGGAGAGATACATAATAATTTACACGTGGAAAATATTAGAGGAGCTGGTCCCAAACCTGCACACAGAAATAACATCACATGCGACCAGAAGACATGGCAGGATGTGCAGAATACCCCCGTTGAAAAGCAGAGGTGCAACTGGTACTCTGAGAGAGAACTCTATCAACATCAGGGGCCCGAGACTGTTCAACACGCTCCCGCTACACATAAGGGGCATAACTGGCAAACCCCTCACAGTGTTCAAGAGAGAACTGGATAAGCACCTCCAAAGGATACCTGATCAACCAGGCTGTGACTCATACGTCAGGCTGCGAGCAGCCGCGTCCAACAGCCTGGTTGATCAGTCCAGCAACCAGGAGGCCTGGTCGATGACCGGCCGCGGGGACGATAAGCCCCGGAAGCACCTCAAGGTATCCTCAAGGTAGTGATCATATCACCTCTTTTTGTTGTCTTCTAGTTTTGGCATATTTAATGCCTCTGACCTCTCCACGTAGCTCTTGCCCTTTAATTCTGGGAGCCACTTAGTAGCATGTCTTTGCACCTTTTCCAGTTTCTTGATGTGCTTCTTAAGATATGGGCACCACACAACCGCTGCATATTCTAGCCTTGGCCGAACAAAACTCGTGAACAATTTCTTTAGTATTTCGCCATCCATGTATTTAAACGAAATTCTGAAGTTAGAAAGCGTGGCATAGGCTCCTCACACAACGTTCTTTATGTGGTCCTCAAGTGATAGTTTTCTATCTAGAATCAACCCTAGACCTCTTTCTTTATCAGAATTATATAAAGATTTCTCACATAATTTATAGGTTGTGTGGGATCTATGTTCTATTCCACATTCCATAACATGGCATTTATTCACATTAAAATTCCATTTGCCAAGTGGTGCTCCATATACTTATTTTTGGATTTCTTTGTCATCTTGAAGCCTGACAGTCATCTTCTTGAAGGGCATGACAATCATCTGAATTTCTTATCCATCCCATTATCTTAGCATCATCAGCAAACATGTTTATATAATTCTGTATTCCAACTGGCAGATCATTTATGTAGACAATGAACATTTCTGGTGCATGTACTGTGGTACTCCACTTGTGACACTTCTCCAGTCCGATTGCCTCTGATTACTGCCCTCATTTTTCTATCAGTCAGAAAATTTTTCATCCATGTTAGAAGCTTACCTGTCACCCCTCCAAAATTTTCTAGTTTCCAGAACAACCTCTTATGTGGAACTGTGTCGAAAGCCTTTTTTATGTCTAGATAGATGCAGTCAACCCAACTACCTTTTTCCTTAAAATCTCTGTGGCTCAATCATAGAAACTGAGTAAATTCGATACACAGGATCTTCCAGATCGAAAACAATACTGTCTGTGTGATATTATATAATTTCTCTCCAGGTGTTCTACCCATTTAGTTTTTATTATTTTTTTTCAATCTTTTCACTGTTACACTTGTCAATGATTCAGGTCTATAATTGAGGGGGGGGGGGTCTTCCCTGTTGCCACTTTTGTAGATTGGAACTATGTTAGCCTTTTTCCACATGTTTGCTATGACTCCTGTACACAGGGATGCCTGAAAGATCAGGTGAAGTGGAAGGCTGAGCTCAGATGCACATTCTCTCAGAACCCATGGTGAAACTCCATCTGGACCAACTGCTTTGTTCTTACTTAGCTCCTTTAGCATATTTTCCACTTCATCTCTAGACACCTCTATACGCTCTATGATGTTCTCAGAAATTCTTATTGTGTCTGGTTCTCTTAAGATTTCGTTTTGTATAAACACACTTTAGAACTTTTCGTTTAATGTTTCACACATTTCATTATCATTTTCTGTGAATCTGTTTCCTATTTTCAACCTCTGGATATTATCCTTTACCTGCAATTTGTTGTTTATGAATTTGTAGAATAGGCCCAGTTCTGTTTTACATTTATCCATTATCCCTTTTTAAAATTTCTTTCTGCCTCTCCCCTTACTGCTGTATAGTTGTTTCTCGCATCTTTGTATCGCTGGTATGTTTGGGGGTTTGGCTTCTTCCTATATTGATACCTGCTTGATGGGGTTCTGCTCTTCTACTCCCCAAGCCCGGCCCGAGGCCAGGCTCGACTTGTGAGAGTTTGGTCCACCAGGCTGTTGCTTGGAGCGGCCCGCAGGACCACATACCCACCACAGCCCGGCTGATCCGGAACTTCTCTTAGAAAACAGTCCAGTTTTCTCTTGAAGATGTCCACGGATTATGTGCAAAGTTCTTAGTGCTAAGGTTCCTAATGAATCGATTTGTCATAAAGCCATACCGTTTGGAGTTATAAATATTTTGCATATAAATTTGGCACATATTTGGATGGCCCCCATTCAAAAAATGTTTTACAGTAAACTATACTTTTGAACAATATTTTTCTCACTGGCAATTGAAAGTTATATGCCATTCTGAGACCATAATGAATAAAATAACAATTGGTGACAAAATATTTAGAGCAATTTTAATTTTTTGTAACTTTTTTTCCATTCATGTTGTGATGTTGATTTAAAAGGAAATGTTGGAGCATTTGCCACGAGGATTATGCACACAAAAAATGAGTGTGTATGATGAAGTTTCGGTGCCCAATCACTGGGCCCCTTAAGAGGTAGTTATGGTTTATAGTATCAAAGGCTTTCCTCAAGTCAATGAATAGGCCAATTGAGAACTCCTTTTTGTCAAGGGCAGTGTAGATTATATCAAGCAAGAGTGTTGGTGGGTGTTGCAAGAGCAGGGCAGCACTCTTATATATCATAGACATTATTTCATTAATGTTCCAAGCTTTGATTTTAAGTAATTGAATTATGGATATAATGTCTGTCGGGCTGACTGGTAAAAGGAGTAGTGTTAGCTATCTGTGAGATATGTAGTAACATGTGTCTGGGTCTTTGGAATTTTTCTGCCAAGGTTTGCACAAATTCATGAAAAGAAGCTATTGAAATCAGTTGCAATATCTAAGTCTGTTGCAAGTGTGTATCCATCTTTGGAGAGTTTTATCTGCTTGGTATGTGATTGTTGTTTAGACCCTAGGATGTTAGACATGGGTGATGGTAGAGATGTAATGTTCATATTTCCTTTTGCTTCTTTAAATCCATTCCCATAAAAGGAAGCTTTGGCTCTTTGTATTATATTGGTAATCATTGATGAGTATCTCTTAACTTCTTGTTTTGTAACTAGGCAAATTCTATTTTCATTTTTTTCATATTCGTGTTTCTTGTTACAGTAATTGTTTTATTAACACTTTGGCGCACCGTACAGTATGCCACTTGTGGGCCAGGATTGGGGTTGTTTAATCTTTTGGTAGTTAGGAGGAGAGGACTCAAGATGGCTCAAAATGCTCAGAATACTCTCACAAATTTATATCAATGTAATATTTTGGAATCTTATAAAACAAAAAGTGTATGACTAAAAATTCTCCTTCTTTCCCATCAACAGGTCTTCCTCACTGGGCTTGCTCGGCTTTTGTGTTACTCTGAGGGTGCCATCATCGTTTACCCTTCAAGACTGACTCATGCTGGCATTGCATTTGTGGACTTCCCTTCACAGTAAACAGTCCTTCTCCATATGGTGATTGTCCAGGGCAAGCAGGGTGTGACTGCCATCTTGGAGAAGCAGGGTCTTTTAATATGAAGAATCTTCCATCTTCTCTACTTACGCCAGCTTGTGCCAGCCTTGCATTCTTGTTACTTATGGCCATTGGGCTTTTTTTATTTATTTTACCTAATAATTTTTTTATTAATGCCCGTGTTTCACAAGAGATCCTTAACATTTTAAGCACCAATTGTATTGACTAATGTACATCTTGTAACCTTTAAGACATAGACAAGACATAGATAAATGAGTGAATAATACTGAGTGACTAGGTTAGGGCGAGGAACATAGTACAGTGTCTGACTTTGGAAGAATGCCTACTGTTTTAGAAACCTTATTGCTATGATCATAATCGTATGGGTTAAAAAGCATTGTTGTCACTCATACATTGTGGCTTGTTGAGCTTGAAACCTTTGCTCCTTGTTCGTGTTACATCTCACCTTTTGAAGAAATTGTATGAATCAATATCCTCCAAATTGTTCAGTATTTTAAAGGTTTCGCTCTATTACTCTCTCATTTGCATATAGATTAGATATAGATTTAGATTAGATTTTTTATTCAGGTAAAGGTACATACATTGCAGATGAGTTACAAAGGGAAAGACAATGGCTAGAGTTCACTAGCTCTATTGGAAGAGAAACGTCTGCAAGACAAGTGTGGGCAAAAATTCAGGTAGCTAAGGGGAGCAGAGCCCGGCCTGCGGCTCACAACGACCCCCCAGGGTAAGGCTGAAGAACTAATTCACAAGTGGAGTGATGCAGCATCATCCTCCTCCCTCCCTGCAGAAGTAAGCAGGGAACAGCTCCTCCGACATAATGACAGAAGGATTAGGATAACAAGAGCACAATCTAGTGATGACGAGTATGGGGAACCAATTACAGCCAAGGAAGTAAAAGGGGCTATGAAAAAGGGTAAAAGTACAGCACCTGGTGAAGATGGCGTCACCTACGACATACTCAATGCACTGTGTGAAGTGTCTGGCAATCCACTACTCCACCTGTTTAACAAGTCATTCCTATGTGGAGTGTTGCCCACACAATGGAAACATGCAATAATGGTCCCAATACCGAAACCCAATGACCCTGGCAATTACAGACCTATCAGTCTCAGGTAATGCATTTGGAAGATGCTTGAAAGGATCATCCTAAACCGACTATTGCACAAAATAGGCAGGTTAGGGGTGGGGGTCAATGGATTTGTTAAAGGACGGAGCACAGCAAACTGTATAGTTAATTACCTAGCTAATGATACAGCTAAGTACTCCCAATAAACTCGCTCCTCAGGGCAAAATTTTAAAATTAAAAATACAATACGTAAAGCCACTAATACGCATAGCGTTTCGGGCAAATATATACGAAGTAAAACCCAAACAAAGAACTGACTCCGTAGGACCCATTAAAGATGAGACTAACAGTTTTAAGTTGTATGATAAAAGGGCGGCAAACACTCTCAATGAATACCTAACATCAGTGTTCACACTAGAAAGCTTGAATGACATCCCATCACCAACACAAATGTTTGTCGGAGGTAAAGAGAATGAATTAAGAGAAATACCAATTACACGAGACACAATCAGAAAGAGCATTGACAAACTAAAAGACTCAAAAGCCCAAAGTGTAAATGGATTTAAGTCCCAAGTCGTAAAGGAACTGGCAAATTAATTGGGTGGTTGTAGGTAGGAGCTGCCTCGTATGGGCCGGTGGGCCTTCTGCAGTTGCCTTTGTTCTTGTGTTTTTGTGTTCTTATGTTGAGTAGCAACATTTGCAAATTTGCAGATGATACAGAAATAGGTAGGGAAATTAACACGGAAGAAGACTCGCTATCACTTCAAGTTGATCTAAATAGGGTTTTGAAATGGTAAAAAGATTGACAGATGCAGTTTAATGCTGATAAATGTAAAGTTTTGAGACTAGGTAATGATGATAGTTACAAGATACGAGCTAGATGGTGTTGAGATTGCGAAGTCGGATTGTGAAAGGGATCTGGGAGTTATGATTAGTAAGAATTTAAAACAAAAGGATGAATGCTCGTAATAAGGCAAATAGGACACTGGGATTTATTAATCAAAGTGTTAGTAACAAAACACCTGGTGTGGTTCTTCAGCTATATCTTGCTCTGGTTAGGCCCCATTTACATTATGCAGTTCATTTTTGGTCGCCATATTATAGAATGGATATAAATTCACTTGAACGTGTCTAGAGTAGGATGACTAAGTTAATTCCCCAAATTAGAAATCTTTTATATGAAGAAAGATTAATAAAGCTTAAATTGCATTCACTGGAAAAGCGAAGAGTTAGGGGTGATATGATAGAGGTTTACAAGTGGATGAATGGACATAACAAAGGGGATATTAGTAGGGTATTAAAAGTATCAACACAAGACAGAACACAAAACAATGGGTATAAATTGGATAAGTTTAGATTTAGGAAAGACTTGGGTAAATATAGGTTTGGTAACAGGGTTGTTGATTTGTGGAACCAATTACCGCGTAACGTGGTGGAGGTGGGGTCCCTCGATTGTTTCAAGCGTGGGTTGGACATGTATATGAGTGGGTTTGGGTGGTTATAGATAGGAGCTGCCTCGTATGGGCCAATAGGCCTTCTGCAGTTACTTTTATTCTTATGCTCTTAATTCACTATGCTTGCCAGTGAAACTCCTTTTCAGAAAATCGCTGGACCATGGAATAGTTCCCCTAGTAATAGTTGAAGGTGATGTAGTGATCGAGTAATCTTTATACTCCATTATCTCATCATCTTAATGGCATAACTACACAAGCATTAATCCTATCCCTATTTACAGGTAACGGTCTTCCACCCTTCTATATCTTACTGTGAGGTGTGGTCACCGTACATAACCAAGCGACTTGAGAATAGCACATTACGGGCTATTCATGCCCGTGCCACCTCTTGGGTGGCTTAATCTTTATGAATAAATCAGAATAGCACACACCTAATGAAAAGGCAGACTCACTAGCAAAAACTGCCACTGCTCTACCTGTTGTACAGGTTCAAATACCTCCTAGTTTCTCACAGAAAATGGAGCAAATCAAGAAGAAAATATTTTCAACTATCAAAGGTTGCCACAGAGCCAAAGTAGCGGAAGGAAGATCCACTGCGATATGGTACGAACAAGCTACTGGTTACTCCTCTTTCAAGCCTGGCAAAAAGATATCCAGAGACATTGCAGTAGCCATACACAGACTCAGGCTTGGTTACAAGTGCTGCTGGGAGGTAATGAACCCAATTGTTAAAGAGTGTCACATATGTGAAACTGAAGCAGAGGCGCCACTGTTGCACTACTTACTGGAATGTGAAGCTACTGAACCCCTGCGCATGATTAGAAAAGCCGTTGAGGAATGGGACTCATTAGTGAGCATTCTGCATCTACATCAACCACCAAGATAAAGTTAATAAAACAGGATTAAAACCAGTGCACTAAATCAGAAGCGATAAATAAACAGGAAAAAAGAGAAATCCCCTCCTCCATTTTTAACTTAGACCCAAATATCACAGGAAAAAGGTTATCATGTATGATAACCTAATACCATAAAGATTAGAAACACATTTGATGTGTTGGAGGACGAGTGCTGTGGTGAACCTATGGTTCAGCGTGGAGGAAAGGGCATAGCGGCGAGGAACATTGAAGCGCGTGTCCCTCAAAGTGCCCCAAGAGAAAAGGAGGATCGAAGCGAATTTTGGTTGTGGGAGATTCCCAGGTGAGGTATTTGGACAGAACGTTTTGTGCCAGAGATAAAGGAAACAGATTAAGGGTTTGCTATCCTGGAGCTGGTATTGGTGATATTGTTGGAAACATGAAAGATATTATGACGGGAAATGGGAGCAAACCCATTATTTGTATTAGTGTAGGGGGTAATGATGTTGGGAGAGTTAGAAGTGAGGAACTAATACTGAAATTCAAGACAGCAATAGAATTAGTTAGGAGCAAGGGAGGAATCCCGATCATATGTGGCATTCTTCCAAGAAAGGGAGTGGGAAATGATGGATGTCGAGGGCACTTGGTGTCAATTGCAGGCTGGAAAGATATTGCAAATCTAATGCAATATCTTATATAGACAACTGGAACACTTCTATGGAAGAAATGAAATGTATGCTCGGGATGGGGTGCATCTATCGAGAGCTGGGGTTGTTGCTGTTGCAAATTCGTTGGAAGAAGTGGTTAGAGGTGTTTGTTTGGGTTTAAACTGTTAGTAGATAGAGGTATGGGAATTGATTTGGAGGAAGGATGTAATAAAAGTATGTGTTTGCGGGAGAAAGGAATTGGCAAAATGATCAGGGAAAGAGAAGGGCCTCAAATAAAAATTCACTTAGGGTATATTACACAAACAGTAGAAGTCTAAGAAATAAAATTAACGAATTAAATGCTCTTGTCTGCACAGAAAAAATAGATATTATTGCACTTACCGAAACGTGGATGAATGTTGATAATAGAGAACTATTAGCCGAATATCAAATAAATGGATTTAAACTATTTCACACAGATAGATATATTAGACGAGGTGGTGGAGTAGCCATATACGTTAGGGACAATTTGAAATGTAGTCTCAAAGAGGGAATCAAAACTGAGCCACACACAGAAACTATTTGGATAGAATTAAACGAAAAAGCAAATAATATTATAATTGGAGTTATATATAGGCCACCAAATTTAGACAGAATGGAAGCAAAGCATCTATGGGATGAAATATCTAGGGCATCTAGATCTAACAGTATTTATGTCATGGGTGACTTTAATTTGAGTGGAATAAACTGGTTGAACAAAACAGGGAATAGTGAAGCAGAAGATTTTCTAGAATTAATTGACGATTGCTTTCTTACGCAACACATTAAGGAACCAACACGGGAAAATAATATTTTAGATTTAGTGTTAACTAACAGGGAAACACAAATAATGACATCGAAATAGGGAGTGAGCTAGGGAACAGTGATCACAAAGAAATCAGATTTGGCATAGAATGGAATAGACCTGTAGGAGAAAATTCTGTTAAAGTGCCAGATTTTCGAAAAGCTGATTTTAATAGCCTAAGAAATTTTTTGGGTCAAATTGATTGGAAAGTCTTGGGTATGGGGTGTGGGCCGGTCTTGGAGCGAGACATGAACCCAGCGATGGGTGATGTAAATGGGGATTTCGATGTAGATTCAATTTATAACGTATTTAAGAATATTCTAAACAAAGCACAGGAACGTAGTATACCACACAAATTGAATAGATCGATTGCTAATGACCCAAAGTGGATAACAAAGAATTTGAAGAATCTTATAGGTAAAAAGAGAGCTTGGTACAAAGAGGATTAAAAATGGGGAGGTCACTTTAGAACAGGAATCGTACAACTAGTTAGAATGTTAAAAAAGAGATAAGGAAAGCAAAAAGAAACTATGAAGTCGTATAGCAGGGCAAGCAAAGACAAATCCTAAAGGGTTTTTTCAGTTATATCGAACTAAGACTAGGGAAAGGATAGGTCCATTAAAAACTGAGACAGGTCAAATAACAGATAGTGATGAAGAGATGAGTAGTATTTTTAATAAATATTTTGTATCTGTATTTACTAAAGAGGAACTTGACAATATGCCTTCAGCCCAACAAGTCTATGTGGGTGGGGACAAGGACAGGTTGACGAGTTTAGCAGTTACCAGGGAGGATGTTATTAAACAAATAGTAAAACTCAAACCAAACAAATCCCCAGGGCCGGATGAAGTGTTTGCCAGAGTGCTGAAAGAATGCAAAGAGGAGCTTTGTGACCCACTGTCAATCATATTTAATAAATCAATAGAGTCAGGCACAGTGCCAGAGTTTTGGAAAGTTGCTAATGTGATACCAGTTTTTAAGAAAGGAGATAGATCACTTGCGTCTAACTATCGACCAATTAGCTTAACGTCTATTGTGGGAAAGTTACTCGAATCTATAATAGCAAATAAAATTCGTCTTCATCTTGAAAAACATAAATTAATAATTGAGTCGCAACATGGTTTTATAAATGGCCGTTCATGTTTAACAAATTTGTTATCTTTTTATTCTAGCATAGTTGAGGCAGTTGATAGTGGTAAGGATTGTGATGTTGTGTACCTTGACTTTAGCAAAGCTTTCGATACAGTGCCACATGAAAGACTGATTAAAAAGATAGAGGCTCATGGTATTGGGGGTGCTATATTAAGCTGGATTAGGGCATGGCTATACCAAAGGAAACAGAGAGCTCGTCAACCTGTCCTCGTCCCCACCCACATAGACTAGTTCGGCTGAAGGCATATTGTTAAGTTCCTCTTTAGTAAATACAGATACAAAATATTTATTAAAAATACTGCTCATCTCTTCATCACTATCAGTTATTTGACCTGTCTCAGTTTTTAATGGACCTATCCTTTCCCTAGTCTTAGTTCGATATAACTGAAAAAACCCTTTAGGATTTGTCTTTGCTTGCCCTGCTATACGAGGGGAAATCCGGGTTCTGGACCCCTAGGATGCGAGGTTCTCTCTCCGCTGGGCACTTAGCTGAGACGAGGCTTCTCTTGATGATGTCATTGACCTCGTTGTGTCTTGCATGCCAGCCCTTTGTGCTTCCACAATGCAACCCATGCAGTCCGTATTGGTCTGCTTCCACCCTGTTGCAAATACACTTGTATTCAGTGTGAATTGGGGCACCAAGGCGGAGGGCCACTGCTACACGAAGGGATTCTGGATCTAGGCGCGTGCCCATTGCTGACATGGGTACTGCCAGGAGGAAGTCTCCTGCATAGGGGGCACGCACTGCTCTGAGGCGGGCTTTCTCCTTGTCTGATGTTGCGGCGCTGAGCATGGCATCAGCTACTTTTTCCACTAGAGGGTGGTCCCAGCCGGACTGTTTGTGTTGTTTTGTTGGCTCTATAATGGTTGCTGGGGCTGCCAGAACATCCCACTGATTTGAACATTCAGTGAAAGCAGGATCGTGTATTCCTGCTGAATCTCTCAAGGTTGCAGGTAAGATATCTCTGACGAGGTCGTGCGATGCATGGGAGGAGGAAAGGAAGGCTGGTAGAGCAATTTATATATATATATATATATATATATATATATATATATATATATATATATATATATATATATATATATATATATATTGAACCACATACTCATCCTGTGAGTCTTAGTTTTCTGTGCCCCCCATATTCATCACGTCTCTCAAGGGGTCCGTGTAATTACCCAAAGCTAATTACCCCGAAGACCAGGCCTCCTTCGGTTTGTAGTTTGGTCCACCAGGCTGTTTGACGCAGCTGTCATTTACACATATTACATTTATATGTGGATAACTAATCAATCATTGACTTTAACATTAGTAGCCCAACGTCTATAAGGATGATGAGTTGATTTATGAGATCAGTCAAAACTAACTAGCCTAATTTGCTACTTTTTTATTTATTTATTTTATTTATCTATACAAGAGTTTTTACATTCTTGTAAAGTCACTACCACGCATAGCGTTTCGGGCATGTCCTTAATCCTAATTTTGACCCTGGAATACAACCCTCCAAACCGTGTACCCATTCACTGCTGGGTGAACAGAGCTAGGCTACTGTTAAGGATTGGCACCTGGTCAATTCTTCCCGGTAGATACTGTACAAACGAGTGCTTTACCACTATGCCACAGAGATTGATTTTTTAACCCAATCTGGCAGCAGGACTCGAGAGAGAGAGACCATCCAGATGTGCTGTTTCTAAACAGCACATACATAATAACTAAAAAACTTCTCTAAATATCTTTCCGGTAGAACAATTCAAATAAAAATCGTTCAATAACTTGAATTTTTTATTAAGCTCTTGGGGGTAAAGCGTTTGAACCTAAGAATTGTCTCAGTCATTCTCTGTTTTATTGTTATTAAACATTATTAAACTCAAACCAAACAAATCACCAGACGAAGTATTTGCCAGTTGTGCTTAAGAATGTTAGTAATAAAACACCTGGTGTTATTCTTCACCTATATCTTGTTCTGGTTAATCCCTATTTACATTATGCAGTTCAGGTTTCGTCGCCATACTATAGTTTTTAGTTTAGTTAATTTATCAGATAATGGGTTCAGGGACTGAACACACAATTTATTTATCTAAGCAAGTCAATCTTGAGGAGCTAGCCACAAAATTCATAACACATCGTCACATCAACAACATGAATTCGAGATCGACCACACCTACAGTTTCTAAATTAAGCAAATTCCATATGTGGAGAGCTAGTGCCACAATTGATATGTTTGTCCTGCACATTTCCACAGTAGTTTGCTTGGGTTCTTTTAATTATCTTAGATATCAACTTGCTATATCATTGAAGAGAACCTCCTAGGTACTATACTGTATATATGCTGGTAAGAAGTATAATAATCCTGAGAAATCGTGTAAATTATGTTGTACGAGTGCTTCCAGTTAAGTAACATAGTTCATTTGTGTGCGCGTGCTTGAAGAGGAAATGTTATCCTCCCCCCCATCCCCCATTGTAAATATTTGTGGGTTTCAGACCATACGGCCGCGGCTTACCCTCGCCGCCGTCGAGGGTAAGAACACCGGATGTATACCCAGTATTACAAGTAAACATTAGCAATAACAATTATGGAAAGTTCCTTCACCTATTCATAGACAAGTGACTGAACTTCAGCACCTACATACAACACATAAGGGGATGCTCTGAGAGAGAGAGAGAGAGGGAGAGTAAAAATATCCACTGAGGTCTGATTAAGTCCTTTTGGGGACCTTAATCATTAGGACGTCCAATGATTAACGCAAAGTGAAGCGTATTCAGATGGTATATTGACAACATTCAGCATATCTCATAATGACCTAGTGGTACTTGGTGCACAAATACTTTTTCCAAAGGAATCGCAAAACATAATTAAACACAACTGTACCGTACAGTGTTATATTTATATCAGTTTAACGATGTAGACCTGACCAAATGTAAACTGTCAACAAAATTATTCGCACACCCTCCGTCACTATGTGATGGAGTGCGAAAAGATACGTGAATTTAGAGACAATTCTATAACCAATGTTCCAGAGATGTGTAAATATTTCATTCAAAATGATCTGCTACCAGAAATTTTAGCCAAATATCCCCAGTTTGCTAACTGTAGGTAGTAAATGAGTGATTGTAACCTATCCACCTCTGCCCGCTGGATGGGGAGTGGTGTGCAGGACAAACATATAAATTGTGACACTAGCTCTCCACATATGTCAGTTGCTTATTTTAGAACCTGTACCTGAGGTCGATCTCGAACCCATTGTTGATGTGACGACTTATATTGAATTTTGTAACTAGCTCATCAAGATTGTAACTTGCTTAGCTAAATGAATTGTGGGGTTCAGTCCCTGAGCCCATTATGTGCCTCTGTAACCCTTTCCACTACCGCCCATGGGATGGGTATGGGGTGCATAATAAATGAATGTCCCTGTACATACCAGTTGTGTTGCTCCTGGCAGTATGGGTTCGAGTCACTTCTGGGGTGTGAGTTTTCAGTTGCATATAGTCCTGGGTACCATTCAGGCTTGTTCGCACTTGTATTCCTCACGTGTTGCCCCCAAAATGAGGTGATTTGATAAAAATGCTATGCCCAAGAATACCATCCGTGTGCGGCGGGGAAGTGGTTCAAATAGCTTCGGCTATCACTTCCTTACGTCCGGTCGTGATGGTCAAGCGGATTAAGGCGTCCCTGTATATACCAGTTGTGTTGCTCCTGGCAGTATGGGTTCGAGTCACTTCTGGGGTGTGAGTTTTCAGTTGCATATAGTCCTGGGGACCATTCAGGCTTGTTCGCATTGTATTCCTCACGTGTTGCCCAAAAAATGAGGTGATTTGATAAAATGCTATGGCCAAGATTACCATCCTTTGCCGGCAGGGAAGTGGTTCAAATAGCTTCGGCTATCACTTCCTTATGTCCGGTCGTGATGGTCAAGCGGATTAAGGCGTCCCTGTAGATACCAGTTGCGTTGCTCCTGGCAGTATGGTTCGAGTCACTTCTGGGGTGTGAGGTTTCAGTTGCATATAGTCCTGGGGACCATTCAGGCTTGTTCGCATTTGTGTTCCTCACGTGTTGCCCCAAAAAATGAGGTGATTTGATAAAATGCTATGCCCAATATTACCATTCGCATGCCGGCGGGGAAGTGGTTCAAATAGCTTCGGCTATCACTTCCTTATGTCCGGTCGTGATGGTCAAGCGGATTAAGGTGTCCCTGTACATACCAGTTGCGTTGCTCCTGGCAGTATGGGTTCGAATCACTTCTGGGGTGTGAGTTTTTAGTTCCATATAGTCCTGGGGACCATTCAGGCTTGTTCGCATTTGTGTTCCTCACATGTTGCCCCAAAAAATGAGGTGATTTGATAAAATGCTTTGCCCAAGATTACCATCAGAGTGCCTGGCAGGGAAGTGGTTCAAATAGATTCGGCTATCACTTCCTTATGTCTGGTCGTGATGGTCAAGCAGATTAAGGCGTCCCTGTACATACCAGTTGTGTTGCTCCTGGCAGTATGGGTTCGAGTCACTTCTGGGGTGTGATTTTTCAGTTGCATATAGTCCTGGGGACCATTCAGGCTTGTTCGCATTTGTATTCCTCACGTGTTGCCCAAAAAATTGAAGTGATTTGATAAAAATGCTATGCGCAAGATTACCATCCGAGTGCCGGCAGGGAGGTGGTTCAAATAGATTCGGCTATCACTTCCTTATGTCCTGTCGTGATGGTCAAGCGGATTAAGGCATCCCTGTACATACCAGTTGTGTTGCTCCTGGCAGTATGGGTTCGAGTCACTTCTGGGGTGTGAGTTTCCAGTTGCATATAGTCCTGGGGACCATTCAGGCTTGTTCGCATTTGTGTTCCTCACGTGTTGCCCCCCCAAAATGAGGTGATTTGATAAAAATGCTATGCCCACGATTACCATCCGAGTGCCGGCAGGGAAGTGGTTCAAATAGCTTCGGCTATCACTTCCTTATGTCCTGTCGTGATGGTCAAGCGGATTAAGGCATCCCTGTACATACCAGTTGTGTTGCTCCTGGCAGTATGGGTTCGAGTCACTTTTGGGGTGCGAGTTTTCAGTTGCATATAGTCCTGGGGACCATTCAGGCTTGTTCGCATTTGTGTTCCTCACATGTTGCCCCAAAAAATGAGGTGATTTGATAAAGTTGCTATGCCCAAGATTACCATCCGAGTGCCGGCGGGGAAGTGGTTCAAATAGCTTCAGCTATCACTTCCTTATGTCCGGTCGTGATGGTCAAGCAGATTAAGGCGTCCCTGTACATACCAGTTGCGTTGCTCCTGGCAATATGGGTTCGAGTCACTTCTGGGGTGTGAGTTTTCAGTTGCATATAGTCCTAGGGACCATTCAGGCTTGTTCGCATTTGTGTTCATCACGTGTTGCCCCGCAAAATGAGGTGATTTGATAAAAATGCTATGCCCAAGATTACCATCCGATTGCCGTCGGGGAAGTGGTTCAAATAGCTTCGGCTATCACTTCCTTATGTCCAGTCGTGATGGTCAAGCGGATTAAGGTGTCCCTGTACATACTAGTTGCTTTGCTTCTGGCAGTATGGGTTCGAGTCACTTCTGGTGTGTGAGTTTTTAGTTGCATATAGTCCTGGGAACCATTCAGGCCTGTTTGCATATATATATTGTGACGGTAAAGTAGTGGAGTATGGTGGTCGGCAGTCTTCCACTGGCAGATGTTAAGGCCAGGCTACATATAAAAAAAAGTAAAAAAAAAGAAAAAAAGAATGACTGCGTGTTGGATAATCTGTGGTAAGGTGGAAGAGACATAAAACACAATAATAAAAATGATCTTTAATAACACTAAGAAACAAATTGAAATAAAGGCAAAATCTTGGCTTAATGGAGCAGAACAACAAGTGGAAAAATAACTGAACATAAAACTGAATTACGTTAAAGGGAGGAGAAGTGACAAGTAAATAATATTAGTGCTGGGAATATATGCGCTAGCTATAAACCTCTATTTGATCACACAAGGTGGGTCAAGTAGGTGTTCACAGCACGAGCACAAGATATATTCTGGCTGGTAGGGCTGCAAGGGACTCCAACATTGACTGGCGAGGAATGTGATTGGCGTGGAGCTGGAGTGGTGTGTTGGTGAACGGCCAATCAAAATGCAGGACGGCCGCAAGTCGGTAGTTTGGCTGGGAGCAGCAGTTGCGGGTCGACCAGGTGTGCAGAAGTGGGGAAGGAGGGAGTTGCAGGTGCGTGTGGCTGTCTTGATATATACGTTAAGCCACTATAAAACGTATCTTGCATATTGTTGAGAATGGACGATGGGAAGATATAGCAGGCTAAATCTCTGGGAAGAGATTATCGTCACAACTCTCCCCCGAAGCCTGCGGTTCTGGTAGAGTCACGTTCACGGGAGGTAGAGTGGGAGGTGGAGCTGCCTCTACCTCATGCACTCTGGAGAGGGCGTCAGCGATGATGTTATCAGGCCCCTTGATGTAGCAGATCTTTAAATTGAAGCCTTGAAGATATAAAGCCCATCGCAGCAGACGTTGGTTATTAAATTGGGCTTGATGTAGGAATCTCAGAGGGTTGTGGTCCGAATAGATGGTAGTGGACCTAGCACCGTGCAGATATGGTGCAAAGTGTTGTAAGCTCAGGACGATGGAGAGGAGTTCCTTCTCTATAGTACTGTAGTTTTTCTGATGAGGCTTCAACTTGCAACTGTAGTAGCTGACAGGTAGAACCTCCTCGCCTCGCTGCTGCATTAAGACACTTCCGATGCCGGTACCACTGGCGTCGACATGGAGGATGAAAGGCTTCTTGATATCTGGTGAGGCGAGAATAGGATTAGAACAGAGGAGGAATTTGAGTTGTTCGAAGGCAACGGTTTGCTCCCTGGTCCAATTATACCGTTGCTTGGGACTGGTTAAGGTGATTAAGGGGGTTGCAACAGTGCTAAAATTCTTCACAAACCTACGGTAATAGGAAGCAAGACCAAGGAAGCGCAGGAGCTGCTTCCTGGTAGTAGGCTGTGGATACTGTTGGATTGCTTGAATGTGGATATTTAACGGAGCCAGGCTGCCACTCCCTATAACATGACCCAGGTACCGCACTTTACCTTTCGCGAAGGTGGACTTGCCCAGATTGATGGTGAGGCCGGCTTTCAGGAGCTTGTAGAACAATCGTTGTAGCTGGAGCAGGTGTTCGCTCCAGGTGTTGGATGCTACCACGATGTCATCCAAATAGGCGTAGGTGTTGTCCAAGCCCTGGATGACGCGGTTGACAGCTCTCTGAAAGGTGGCCGGGGCATTGCAGAGTCCAAAGGGAAGGCGATTGTACCTGAAAAGCCCGAACGGGGTTATAAAGGCAGACAGTACCTTAGCTCGCTCCGTTAAACTCACCTGGTAGTAGCCCTTGAGTAAGTCTACCTGAGACAGGTAGCGGGCATTACCAATGGCATCAAGTATGTCGTCTATCCTGGGTATTGGGTAGGCGTCCTTCACTGTGACCTGGTTCAACTTCCTATAATCCGTGCAAAGACGGATTTTGCCGTGAGGTTTGGGTACCAGGATGCATGGTGAGGCCCAGGGGGACTCACAGGGGGTAGCCAGTCCATGGTCCAAGAGATACTGTACCTCAGCACGCATGACTTCCGTTTTGCTAGGGCTGATTCGGTAGAACGGTTGGCGAATCGGCTGGGTGTCAGGTAGCAGTTGGATGTCGTGCCGAGTCACAGTACACTCTTGGGGATCATCTCGAAACAACTCCTGATGTTCTCTGATGAGTTTGATGAGTGAAGCACTATTATCGTCCTGAAAATGATTGTGAAGGTCAGTAAGGATTTCCGAATTAGAAAGCGCTGTCTCAGTGTCAGTGCTTTCGGAAGGAGAAGCAGGGAAGGTCTCACTGTGGCTGTATGGACCTGTAAATGAGGTGAAATTGGTTAACACAGTGGGAGGAACCCCATGGTAGGGCTTGAGTAGATTGATGTGGCACAGCTGGGTCTTCCGCCGCCTATCGGGGGTCTCGAGAACGTAGTTGAAGTTGTTCCGGCACTCCTTAACACGGTAGGGTCCTGAGAACCTGTTCTGTAAAGGAGAACCTGGGATAGGGAAATAGGCAAGAACTAAGTCTCCTGGTTTAAACTTCCTTACTTTGCAGTGCTGGTCGTAACGAGTCTTCATCCTCTCCTGGGCTTTCTGTAGGTTGTTGCTAGCAAAGGAATGGACCCTCTCTAGAATGTGTCGGAGGTTTTGAAGATACTGGGGCACATTCTGATGCTCACTGAAGGTGGCATCACGTAGAGAATCCTTGAAAGCCTTGAGAGGTGTACGGCACTTACGTCCGTAGAGCATCTCATAAGGAGATACTCCTAGTGACTCGTTGGGAAGACTTCTGAAAATACACATGATGAGATCAATTTGCCTATCCCAATCCTTTGAGGTCTCATTACAAAACTTTTTTAAGAGTGCCTTGATGGTTTGATGACTACGCTCGAGAGAACCCTGTGAAGCAGGATGATAGGGGCTGGACAGTACCTGTTTGATGTTGAACTCCTCCAGAGTCCGTTTGAAGAGATCACTGGTGAAGTTGGTGCCACAGTCGCTCTGAATCTCCCTCGGAAATCCATACTGGGTGAAGATTTTCAGTAGATTCTTCACCACTGTAGCAGCCGTAATATTTTTCACTGGAACTGCTATCGGAAATCTGGTGGTAGGACACAGGATGGTTAAGATATAGGCGTTGCCTGCACTGGTCCGAGGCAAAGGACCAACACAGTCAATAATAAGCTTGTGGAACGGTTCCTCAGGCACCTGGATGGGTATCAGTGGTGCTCTGGGAATGGAAACGTTCGGTTTCCCGGCTAACTGACACACGTGGCATTTTGACATGATTCTTTACGTCGTTAACCATACCTGGCCAGTAGTAGTCTTGTCGAATTCCATGGTAAGTCTTGTTGAACCCGTAGTGTGACAAAGCTCCGTGGGCCAGGTGTAGAATCGTGGGCCGCAGGCTGGTAGGAATCACTAGTTGTTCAACGTCTGCCCAATCGTCCTCGTCCTTCAGTTTACTGGGTCTATACCTGCGATAGAGTATTCGTTCTCCATAAAGAACCCAGGAACACTGTCGGATTGGGTTTCAGCCTGAAAGAATAATGGTGTCAAGGTAAGATCATCTCTCTGTAACTTACGGAACTCCAAAGCGGTCAGATTAGGGGGTAGTTTCGAAGGGTCCTGAGGGACAGCGGTAGCAGTAGAGTCAGCTGGCTGTGGTCGTGCAGCTTGAGCACGGGTGGTCACCATAACAGGAGGAGAACCTTCATCACTCTCTTGAACCTTTGCTGGAACATGCTCAAAAATCGGGTTATCCAACACAGAGTTGCTTACCTCGGATATGTCCTTGACGATCAGGTTGTTTGGTTGTTGGTCTTCTGCCAAGTCGTTGCCCAGGAGAAGTTGCACTCCAGGCATGGGAAAAGGCTTTTCCCTGACGGCGACTTGGACTTCACCGGTCACGAAGGGACAATCTAGGTAAACTCTGGCAAGGGGATAAGGAGTTGTAGCAGTAAGGTCAGTGATGAATACAGTCTCTCCTGTGTAGGCGACGTTGGGCACAGCTGATTTCAAGACGATCGATTGTAGAGCCGCTGTGTCCCGCAGGATCTTAAGTCCAAAACGTCCCTCTGAATCTGAACCGTGGGTAGAGATAGTTCCTGGATATAGATGCTTGCTAAAGAGAGAGAGATCATTAGCATGAACACCAACATTCATTACAGGCTTACCGGACTTAGGGTGAGTAGGTTTAGACTTAGGAGGTTCGATGTTACCTTTAGATTGGGACTTACCACATTTTTCAATGGTATGTCCATATAGTCGACAATACCTGCAGTACAGTTGAGAGGTACCTTGATCTGGGCTCGCTTTCTCGTAACTGTACCAAGACTTCTTACTGGTAGGTTCTGGTGTCAGCCGGTGGATGAGGCTGTAAGTGTCAGCTGACTTCGCGCACTTCACCAAATCGTCTCTTCTTTGTCTGCTAAGTATAGGCGGACAGGAGGAGGTACACGTCTCAAAAATTCTTCAACCAGTATGAGGTTGACAAGCTCTGAAAAGTAGAGACATGTGCTGCCTCCAGCCATTTCATGAAATATCTCCGTTTGGTGTTAGCAAATTCTAAGAAGGTGGTGGTACTTGCCTTGACGTAGTCACGGAACTTTCGTCGATAGCTTTCGGTGGAGAGAAGGTAGGCGTCCAACACAGCTTGCTTCAAGGTGGTGTAGTCGTTTTCTGATGCCAAAGTGCTGAGTGTGACTGCTGCTCTACCTGTTAAATGTACTCGGAGAAGGGTAGCCCATTGGTCGTCAGGCCAATTAAGTTGATCAGCAAGGGTCTCAAAAGTGGTGAAAAACACATCAACCTCCGTTTCTATGAACGGGGGCATTAACTTACTTGCATGGGAGACATTGAAACTGGGAGGAAGACTAGCTGCCGCTTGCTGGAGTTGAGCTTGGTGTGCAGCGTCCCTCGTGAGTTCTCGGTCACGACATTCTAGAGCTGTTTCTGCCTGCCGTTTGTCGTGTTCACGTTGTATCTCGAGTCGCTGTTTGTATAAGGCCAACTCACGTTCACTTTCTTCTTTCTTCAGTGCGGCCTCTCTCTCTTTGAGGCGGATTTCTCTTTCTTGTTCTTCCTTTCTGAGGGCAGCTTCACGTTCTTGTTCTTCCCTTCTGAGGGCAGCTTCACGTTCTTGTTCTTCCCTTCTGAGGGCAGCTTCACGTTCTTGTTCTTCCTTTCTGATGGCAGCTTCACGTTCTCTGATTACAGCTGCTTCCTGTTGTTGCTCCCGCTCGATCTTAGCAAGTTCTAACTTGAGTTTTATTGCTGTCAAGTCTGTCATGTTCACAGAAAATGGTACCATCCGTTTTCTATGTGCAGCGGCTGGACGCCACGAGAGAAGGTAAAAAGCATACAGGACGCTACCAGCTTGGGAGCTACTCTATCATGTAATTATTTAAGTATTAAAGTCAGTAACCAGGAATGACTTTACATCAACCTTACAACCAAGACTATCTCAGCTATACACAGACACCACACTGGCGACGATGATGAACTGGGAACGCAGGTATTTTGTTCAACAAAACACAAGGAAGGAGTATGCTGTCTCGCCCAGAGGAGGAAGGAGAAGCTGTCTGTGAGCACCATACCCGATGCTGTATGCAACTCCATGCTGTGTGCTGACTGTTGCTGTGTGCTGATCGTTGCTGTGTGCTGGCCGTTGCTGTGTGCTGGCCAATGCTGTGTGCTACCCATGCTATGCTGAGTGTTGCTGTGAGAGGAATCTGCCGACGCTGTGTACGAAACGACACTTTGATGCAGTGTACAAAACCCGATGTTTTGGTTACGAAACGACGCTTCGTGCTACAAAATTCTTCACGCTGTGAACCTACTGCTGCCTACTGCTGCCAACTGCTGCCTACTGCTGCCTACTGCTGCCAACTGCTGCCAATTGCTGTACCAACTGCTAACAACTGCTGTGTTGCTGTGAGTAGGAACAACACATGTACACAAGGGCTAGGTAAGAAGTCAGTTGCTGCTGTGTTGTGCACTGTTGTGAACTTTTGCATTAAAATGCTTGTGTGCTTTGCAAAATTAAAGTAATTACAGTGAATTCTTGAATAACATATACAGTGCAGTAAGTGTTTATATTCTGAGGAACATTTTAAGTGATAAGTTTAAATTTATTCAGTAAAAATGGCAATATACCTCAGTTCCTGCATTTGATCCTGACTGGACCAG
>WNGS01037482.1:0-10466 GCA_020271785.1 Procambarus virginalis
GCATACCCGGATCTGAGACTTGTGAGCTCTTGAACACCATCTCATCTCTCCCTCTAGCGTTGGACCGTCACAAACCTCTCTAGCGTTGTACAGTCACCGTTCCTTCGCCACGGTCCAAAGCGTCTGCTCTAGGTGTCAACATCAATGATGCCTAAGGTATCAGCTTCGGGGTCATCTTGCTGCCGGCGCCGACGGAGGAAGCGAGGACTTGGGACAGCGGGTCGTCGGGCAGGTAGCCGTCTAGGTGACGGTTGAGCTCCTCCAGCCGCTGGTCCTGCTGCCAGCTGTACTCATGGTCCTCAGGCTCGCCCACTGACGGCAGCTGCTCGCTGGAGGGAAGCAATAATTGTCATCAGAGTCTGTTATGGCTACCACAAGTGTTTACTGGCCAAATAGGCCAGATTTTTTTAGTTCTAGAGCTAAGGTTCACGTGACCAGGCCGCGGGGACCTTGACCACCGTAAGGTAAGGTAAACTCTCAAGGTATATACACAGAGAAGCGGGGTACACCTCTGGTATATACACCGAGAAGCGGGGTACACCTCTGTGTGTATACATCAAGAAGAGGGGTACACCTCTGTGTGTATATACACCGAGAAGTGGGGTACACCTCTGTGTGTATATACACCGAGAAGCGGGGTACACCTCTGTGTGTATATACACCAAGAAGGGGTACACCTCTGTGTGTATATACACCGAGAAGCGGGGTACACCTCTTGTGTATATACACCAAGAAGTGGGGTGCACCTCTGTGTGTATATACACCGAGAAGTGGGGTACACCTCTGTGTGTATATACACCAAGAAGTGGGGTACACTCTGTGTGTATATACACCAAGAAGTGGGGTACACCTCTGTGTGTATATACACCGAGAAGTGGGTACACCTCTCAGTGTATATACACCAAGAAGCGGGGTACACCTCTGTGTGTATAACACCAAGAAGCGGGGTACACCTCTGTGTGATATACACCATGAAGCGGGGTACACCTCTGTGTGTATATACACCATGAAGCGGGGTACACCTCTCAGTGTATATACACCAAGAAGTGGGGTAACCTCTCAGTGTATATACACCAAGAAGTGGGGTACACCTCTGTGTGTATATACACCATGCGCGGGTACACTCTGTGTGTATATACACCAAGAAGTGGGGTACACCTCTGTGGTATATACACCATGAAGCAGGGTACACCTCTCAGTGTATATACACCAAGAAGTGGGTACACCTCTGTGGTGTATATACACCAAGAAGGGGGTACACCTCTGTGTGTATATACACCATGAAGCAGGGTACACCTCTCAGTGTATATACACCAAGAAGTGGGGTAAACCTCTCATTGTACACATAGAAATCACAATAGTGTGATATATCAAATGAACAAATCCACAAGGGTCGTGATGAGGGTTCGAACTTGCGTCCGGGATGATCCCAGACGAGCCTTAGTCGACTGTGCCACGACATGGTTAAAAGAATTGCAACCTGGAGTGCTACTGCCCTCACGAGGATCCCGCAGCTTCTCTGACGCACATTCCGTGGGGGGGTTGCCACGGGCTCTAACAGAGTGCATGATGCAAGTACTATGCCCGGGCTCTAACAGAGTGCATGATATACAATACAATGACATTAACGCGATGTATCAGTGAGAGAGTGTGTGGAGCAGGAGAGCGGGATCAAACACACTGTAACCCCTGGACCACGATATGTTAAAAGTTACACAAGCACGAGTCCGTCGGAACCTACAAGGACTCTGGAGGCACCGAGCTCGCAGCCAGTTCATCTTACACGTTCCTCACATACACCCTTATCTAACAGTATTTACCGAACAATGTCTGTTACGGTATCGGGACCATCGTCTGTGTGTGGCATGGCAATTCTAACGCCATCTATGAGTCTCCACTCAAACTCCCCTGATATTGGACGCTACGTGGACAACGCCATCTATTGGTGGTGGCGTGTCAGCGACAAATGGCTCTGGTTTCCTGCCATAATCGGAATGTGAGGTCAACGTGGTCGACCTCTGGCGAGTGGCGTACCAAGCTCAGCGCCACCTAGTTTGTGCTACGAGCATAATGTCAACTCCCCCGATGAGTGAGTGTTACTTCATGGTTCCCCAGTGTACCCTCCGTTTAATTGATAACGTTTTGTCCACAGAAAAGACGTGTGGAGGTGATTGTACTGAGGAAGGCAGTTTACCTTGGGCTGTCCACGTAGTCTCAGGTTTTTCTGGAAGAAGACTAAGTCGCCGTCGATCTGAGCAGTGTGTTAGCTGCTAAATTACGTAAGTGTTGGTAGAGATCGGCATACCCCGAGATTGCTTAGGAGAGTAACGGATGACAGTGAGGTGCCTATCGTCAAGTGCTGCTAGGCGGTTGCTAGAGGCTTCTGCCAAGGGTTAGCTACCCCTGTATATGGTTGTTTGTGACCCCGATCAGCGTGTGGCTGAAGTCTTCTGCCAGTGAGTAGCTGGAGAACGATAGTGGGGGGTGCAGGCACCTCGTGAAACTGTGTCGGTGGACTGGCCAGCGTTTGTCAGTACACGTGCGCAAGGTACTGGGCGGTGGAAACGCTGAAGTTGGTGAACACTGCCAACGTAGTAGTGTCCTGAGTAAAAGTGCCATTACTGTATATACATGTAGTCATAATCTATTTTATCGAAGACATTTTAATGGTGACGGTAAATATATTTTTATTGGTAAGGAAATTATTATAGAAAAGAATAGTATCTCTCCCCCCCCCTTACTCTTTATTGCACTATATCGCCATTTCTTGAAAGCCTACTTCCGACTAGGGGTCGAACACACTAAAAGAAAAGGTATAACATCAAGAACCCGGTTACTGGTCCTAAGTGGCCGTAACAGTGTCCATGGAGGAATGTGGTCTAGCTCTCTCTGCCTCGCTTACTGCCCTTGTTGAACCTGTTGCGTTAATTTTAAGTATTCCAAAGTTCAAATTGTGTCGAATTTGCCCAAAATTTGTGGATGGCTATGGCTTCCACAACTTCCGTCAATGCATTCCACTTGTTGACCACCCGTGCAGGGGTACAAGTCTTTCCTTACATTGCTTTAGCTCACTGCCGTTTCCTGTCTCCACCTCCACGTCATATAGTCTCTCAATGTGAAGAGGCTGTCCTTGTCCGTCTGGTTTCTTCCGCTCAGTATCTTGTATTTTGTGATCATATTTCCTGTTTTTTTATCTACAAGGGATGGAGATTTAGTTCCATTAGCCATGAAGGTGCTGCATATTCCAGTATTGGTCTAACAAATGTTGCGTAAATTGCCTTAAAGGAATCCTGGTTTTGGTTTCTAAACGATGATTTTATTTTTCCCAGCTTTCTATATGCTGCCAGTGTTACCTTAGTTGTGTGTAGCTCTGGTGTTAGTGATGGAATTATACCCACTCCCAAATCTGTCTCTTTCCCATTCTTGTAGATGCTTCCTCGGTCTAATTTCTCGCTTTCTCATCTTCATGACCTTAGACGTATTGGGATTTAATTCCAGCAACCATTTGTTTGACGACTCCTGGAGTTAGTCAAGATCCTGTACCTTCCTGCATTTTGTTTTCACGTTCCTCGTCAGCCTTGCATCATGTACAAACATGACTTGCACGAATTCGCTCCGTCGGGTAAGTCATTCTCATGAACTAGGAACAAGAGTGGTTTCAGCCACACTGCCCCAAAGATGTTATCATAGATATATAAAGCTGATGTACTTTCATTATGTATTTGCTGGGACTATTGAGGGGGAAACTCCACCGGCTACACCTGATTTTATGTTAAACAAAAATGGATTGGCTGCCAGCTCTGTGGAAACCTGGCGTCCCGGAGGACGCCAGATTGCGTAACGTTGAGCATATCACGGTCCTTGGGCTAATGTGCATGTCCAGGGTGACCTAAGATGCTGGCTGCAACCTGCCGTCCTGCTCCAAAGACGTTCTCACAATGCATAAAGTTAAAGCAATGTTGCAGGATGAGCCTTGCAGTATAAACGATGTTCCAGACTAGTCCCTAAATTATTATGATGTAAAAGGCAGAGGTTGTGTAAATTTATATAACTACACGGTATAACTAGTATATTATCTCTCCATCAAATTGTCTTCTTGTCGCCTTAATTTTATGCTCAATATTATGTCAATATCAGTGTCAGAGCTCTAATGATGAACTGAAGTTGTCTATGGCTGTAACACCCGTTCACTCCAGACACATGTCTCGTGACTTCTGCATCACACATTATATATATATATATATATATATATATATATATATATATATATATATTCTAAATCAGATTTATAGAGCACATAATGAGTACGTGCTATGCAGTTACTGTAACTTTCTCTTATGTAATTATTGTACAGTACTGTAATTTTATATAAACTAACTCAATTATAAATATACAAGTCTTACGAATAAAGATCGTGATTTGATTATTAATGTGTGGAAGTGAGGGCGATATAACTACCTGATGCCCGTGGCGTTCCATACCCTGAGGGTGCTGTCGTTGGAGCCGGTGAGGAGCCTGGTGAACACCTCCTGCCCCTGCTGGTTCACACACACCGCCAGGCACGTCACCGCACTCTCGTGCCCGATGAACTTACGCTTCAGTGAACCGCTCTTAGCGTTGAAGGCCCTCACTATGCCGTCGTTGCAAGCCGTGTACACTGTAAGATGGTGACAAATAAAGCAAACCAACTCGGTTAATCGCGCGCGCGCGCGCGCACACACACACACCACACACACACACACACACACACACACACACACACACACACACACACACACACACACCTACCTCTCTCTCGCGCGCTCTCTCTCTCTCTCTCTCTCTCACCGGTACCAAGTACCCATATGAGCCACAGAGACGTTAGAAACAGGTTTTCAGTGTCAGAGTAGTTAACAGGTGGAATGCATTAGGCAGTGATGTGGTGGAAGCTGACTCCATACACAGTTTTAAATGTAGATATGATAGAGCCCAGTAGGCTCAGGAATCTGTACACCAGTTGATTGAAGGTGATAGGCGGGACAAAGAGCAAAGCTCAACCCCCGCAAGCACAACTAGGTGAGTACACACACACACACACACACACACACACACACACACACACACACATGCCAGAATGCCAGGAATGAATATGTCAGGATGAGAAGAGAGGCGGAAAGACATACGAAAACGACATCGCAAGCAAGGCAAAGACTCAGCCTAAATTGCTGCATAGCCACATCAGGAGAAAAACAACAGTAAAGGAACAGGTTATGAAATTAAGGATAGGGGCAGAAGGATTCACTACAAACGACAAGGAAGTATGTGAGGAACTGAATAAGAAATTCCAAGAGGTCTTCACCCTAGAACAAGGAGAAATCCCAGAGTTAAGAGAGGGGATAGCTAACCAGGAACCACTGGAAGAGTTTGAGATTACAAGCGGGGAAGTAAGAAAGTGTTTACTAGAGTTGGATGTGACAAAGGCTATAGGCCCAGATGGAATCTCTCCTTGGATACTTAAGGAAGGAGCAGAAGAACTGTGCCTACCACTCTCCATAGTGTATAACAAATCTCTGGCAACAGGGGAACTGCCAGAAATTTGGAAAGCAGCTAATGTAGTCCCGATATACAAGAAAGGGGATAGACAGGAGGCACTGAATTACAGGCCAGTGTCCCTAACCTGCATACCATGCAAGCTGATGGAGAAGATTGTGCGAAGAAAGCTAGTGGAGCACCTGGAGCGAAAGAACTTTGTAACACAGCACCAACATGGATTCAGGGATGGCAGGTCCTGCCTCACAGGGTTACTTGAATTCTACGACCAGGCAACAAAAATAAGGCAAGAAAGAGAAGGGTGGGCAGACTGCATATTTTTGGATTGTCAGAAAGCCTTTGATACAGTGCCACACAAGAGGCTAGTGAAAAAGCTGGAGATGCAGGCTGGAGTGAAAGGGAAGGTACTCCGTTGGATACAGGAGTACCTAAGCAACAGGAGACAAAGAGTCAGTGTGAGGGGTGAGGTCTCAGATTGGCGAGACGTTACAAGTGGAGTCCCGCAGGGGTCAGTCCTTGGACCTATACTGTTTCTGATATATGTAAATGATCTCCCAGAGGGTATAGAATCGTTTCTCTCAATGTTTGCCGATGATGCAAAAATTATGAGGAGGATTGAAACTGAGGACGATAGTAGGAGGCTACAAGACGACCTAGACAGACTGAGTGAATGGTCCAACAAATGGCTGTTGAAGTTCAACCCGAGTAAATGCAAAGTAATGAAACTAGGCAGTGGAAACAGGAGGCCAGACACAGGATACAGAATAGGAGATGAAGTACTTAATGAAACGGACAGAGAGAAAGATCTAGGAGTTGATATCACACCAAACCTGTCTCCTGAAGCCCACATAAAAAGGATAACATCTGCGGCATATGCGAGGCTGGCTAACATCAGAACAGCGTTCAGGAACCTGTGTAAGGAATCATTCAGAATCTTGTACACCACATATGTAAGACCAATCCTGGAGTATGCAGCCCCAGCATGGAGCCCGTACCTTGTCAAGCACAAGACGAAGCTGGAAAAAGTCCAAAGGTATGCCACTAGACTAGTCCCAGAACTAAGAGGCATGAGTTACGAGGAAAGGCTGCGGGAAATGCACCTTACGACACTGGAAGACAGAAGAGTAAGGGGAGATATGATCACAACCTACAAAATCCTCAGAGGAATCGACCGGGTAGACAAGGACAAACTATTCAACACTGGGGGACGCGAACAAGGGGACACAGGTGGAAACTGAGTACCCACATGAGCCACAGAGACGTTAGAAGGAACTTTTTCAGTGTCAGAGTAGTTAACGGATGGAATGCATTAGGCAGTGATGTGGTGGAGGCTGACTCCATACACAGTTTCAAGTGTAGATATGATAGAGCCCAGTAGGCTCGGAATCTGTACACCAGTTGATTGACAGTTGAGAGGCGGGACCAAAGAGCCAAAGCTCAACCCCCGCAAGCACAAATAGGTGAGTACACACACACACACACACACACACACACACACACACACACACACACACACACACACACACACACACACACACCACACACACACACACACAATTTTTACTGGATATATTAGACTACCGAGGACTGTTTTACCTGGAGCATACCTGGATAGTCGTAATGGCTTGGCGCTTTCACCCTGATAGTTTCATTTCTTTCTTGTTCGATCAGTTAGTATTTGTTTTGAGAACAACATTGTTTTTATTTAAAAATAATATATGTTGGTGCCATCATTTACTCGTGGAGGTCACGCAGACGACTGTGATGTTCTGGCAACAGTGTAGCTTTCGAACCTTTGTCATTTTGTTCCCTTACCATAACTAGTGTCTTCTGCTCTAAAAAGTGCACCTTGCTGCCATTATATTTTTTTAAGCTTCCCTTACCGGGGCACGTTGTGAAGGGAAATAATAGGTGGTTGGTGTAGGCGAAGTGTGCGTCTTTGTTAACTTTGGTGGCGGTGAATGGCTCACAGCTGCCCTGAGTACGATAATTATGGCCACTTTGGCTTTTGGCTCGTCCTACTGCATACGACCTTTGTTAATTCTGAAGTCCAACATAAATACAACCACCCTGGGCGCAATTCGCTCGCTGAATGAAGGTCTTCATTGCTAAACCTTTGTTGAAGCCTGCAGGTTTCTGGATGACAGAGCTTACATTCACACAGGTTAGTTTTTATATCTTTGTTTAGAAGTTGGTTGTCATGCGGGAGCTTCAGGGTAGCTCGTTGCGTCCTTTCTTGTGCAAAATGTAAGATAAAAGTTGGCAACGCGTCAAATTTGTTAATTATATTCACACAAAAATATTACTGCAGAAACTAATATGACGGTCCGCAGCGCAGGTGTGTTGATCAGTCGTTATTATATACTTAAAAAACAAAATCATGGATTGTTTGATCAACACATTATATAACCAAGATTAGACCTCTTATAAAGTTTCACTGAGCAAGGTGCTTTCACGCCTAAACCGGAATGTCATCTTCAGCAAGAGTCCAGAGGTTGGGTCATGGTGGCGGGCGGGGCCCAGTCATCGTACATCGGTCATGCAGCACACGCAGTATTGCCAGCGCTGGAGCTGTACGCCTGCCTGCTTGAAAATCTTGGGCTGCCTTATATGGCCACAAAGTGGAGGTTTTGCGTGGCTGAAACAAACCGGTTTGCTGCAGCATCCGCGCTCCACCGACCGTCCAGTCAGTGTATAGCACCGACCTATGTTACCTGGAGCGTCTACCCAACGCTCCAGTGACCCACGTATCGTACGGCTGGAATGAACTCTGGTATCACGGCTTCTCATGTCCATTGTTTTTCCTTCATTATTTATGAATTTTAATTGTCATGGTCTATTCGTGTAAATTGGTTCATACCATTTAGTCTTCTAATTTTATTTATCAGGAAAAAATTAATAACCCAATACATTTTAAATGGGCTTTTATTCCCACTTCATTTTACAGAGACAATCTATTATGTATGTTGTTGGTGTTATTAATTGGTGCTGCTGTGTTGTGGTTCTGCTATTTGTTATTGTGGTAGTGATGGAGGGTGGTGGTGGTGTTGCAGATGCTAGCTGTGGTGGTGGTGGTGATACTATTGATGTTTGTAGCTAGCAGTGTGGTAGTAGGCTAGTGGCGCTGATGACAGTACTGATGGTGATCTTGGTAGTGTGCTGCAGGTGCTGCTAGTGATAGTGCTGTACTTAACACTGACTACGAGAAAGTGAGAACTATCACTTTATGCCCCCCAGCTAGAGCTAGTTTTGTATTTGTTGCGATATAACTTAGCTTTCCTGATGTTCAAACTCCAAATCGAATCTGCCATAAGGTTATGGATAGAGGTGGCTTTTGCGACTTCTTTCAGTGCATTCCACTTGTTGCCATCTGTATAGACTACGAGTATTTCTTTGCATCATCGGACTAATTTGCGTTTCCAGTTTCCATATGTCTTATTGTGCTTTCTTTCAATTTTAAGAGGCCGTCATTATCTCCCAAATATATACTGTATGCAGACCATCCTTCTGTTTAGATAGTACGTATAGTAACGATGTTTACCATCATACATATATTGACGTAATGGATAGTAGAATTTGGTACTATTGAATTTGGATAGACCCGGAAAATGGGTTTTGTATTTATGTTGCTAATAAAGCCTAACCTAATCATCCTAGGCCTATACACGCTATCTAAGGTCTAAGATAGTACACATGTGCTATACTAACCGAGGGCTATTTAAGTTTGGTTTTTAGCTTTATTTTTCATGACTTTGTAAAAGGAATAGAACCAAATTCTACTAATTGTTCATTACGTCAATATGTACGATGGTCCACATAGTTACAAAAATATATTCTCTAAACAGGAGGATGGGCTCTAAACAGGAGGATGGGCTAAACAGGAGGATGGGCTCTAAACAGGAGGATGGGCTCTAACCAGGAGGATGGGTTACTGTGATCATATCTCTTCTGTTTCATCTTTTATCTAGAGTAGTAAATTTTAATTCCATTAACCCATCCTCGTCGATTAACTCTCTTAGTTCTTGCATTGATCTTGTTGCAAACCTCGACTGCACTTTTTGAATTTTGGTTTTGTGCTTTGCGAGGTGAGAATTCCAGGTCGGTGCTGTATATTCCAGTATTGGTCTTAAATTGTCTTAAAACGGCTTTTAAAGTTTTCCAGCTTTCAGTATCTTCCAATGCTATCGTGTTTTTGTGTCTTGGTATAAGTGTTGGAATTATATCTACTCAAATCTTATTCTCTTTCTGATTCCTGTAGTTGTCTTTCCTTTATGGCGTAGATGTCTCCAGATTTCCTTTCTCCCTTTCACATTTGTACACGTGTTGAGCGTGAACTCGTATAGCTACTTATCCCCCACTTATAGAGTCGTCAAGGTTATCCAGTAATCTTCTGCAGTTCTTTGCGTTATCCTCAAACATGTACGAGCTACCCAACCACTTGGGCTGGACGGTAGAGCGACGGTCTCGCTTCATACAGGTCGGCGTTCAATCCCCGACCGTCCAAGTAGTTGGGCACCATTCCTGCCCTCCCCCGTCCCATCCCAAATCCTTATCCTGACCCCTTCCAATGCTATATAGTCGTAATGTTTTGGCACTTTCCCCTGATACTTCCCTTCCCTTCACTCCCCAGGGTAGGCCATTCACATAAATTAAGAACAGCAGTGTGGTGTTGTAAATAGGCGAGTGGCACTGATGATGATAGTGCTGATGACCTTGGTGGTACTGATGGTGAGGATGATGCTGCTGCTGCTGACACTGTGAAGCTAGTGGTGACTGTGGTGGTGGTGGTGGTGGTACTGGTGTTCATCTCCACCTTCAAGGTCACTCTGCCACCTCCCTCCTCACCCCCGCCCACACACACAATCACCACCAAGAATTCAACATTGCCAACCAGACGTTTAACAAGAAGTACATTTACCCCACTGTAATGGAATCGT
>WNGS01037497.1:0-11908 GCA_020271785.1 Procambarus virginalis
CAGTAACATTAGTGGGCACTAGTGAGGCACTAGTAACATTAGTGGCACTAGTGTGAGGCACTAGTAACATTAGTGGGCACTGTGTGAGTCACTAGTAACATTAGTGGGCACTGTGTGAGGCACTAGTAACATTAGTGGGCACTAGTGTGAGGCACTAGTAACATTAGTGGCACTAGTGTGAGGCACTAGTAACATTAGTGGGCACTGTGTGAGGCACTAGTAACATTAGTGGCCACTAGTGCGAGTCACTAGTAACATTAGTGGCCACTAGTGTGAGTCACTAGTAACATTAGTGGCCACTAGTGTGAGGCACTAGTAATTTAGTGGCCACTAGTGTGAGGCACTAGTAACATTAGTGGGCACTAGTGTGAGGCACTAGTAACATTAGTGGCCACTAGTGTGAGGCACTAGTAACATTAGTGGGCACTAGTGTGAGGCACTAGTAACATTAGTGGGCACTAGTGTGAGGCACTAGTAACATTAGTGGGCACTAGTGTGAGGCACTAGTAACATTAGGTGCACTGTGTGAGCACTAGTAACATTAGTGGGCACTGTGTGAGGCACTAGTAACATTAGTGGGCACTGTGTGAGGCACTAGTAACATTAGTGGGCACTAGTGTGAGGCACTAGTAACATTAGTGGCCACTAGTGTGAGGCACTAGTAACATTAGTGGGCACTAGTGTGAGGCACTAGTAACATTAGTGGCCACTAGTGTGAGGCACTAGTAACATTAGTGGGCACTAGTGTGAGGCACTAGTAACATTAGTGGGCACTGTGTGAGGCACTAGTAACATTAGTGGCCACTAGTGTGAGGCACTAGTAACATTAGTGGGCACTAGTGAGGCACTAGTAACATTAGTGGCCACTAGTGTGAGGCACTAGTAACATTAGTGGCCACTAGTGTGAGGCACTAGTAACATTAGTGGGCACTAGTGTGAGGCACTAGTAACATTAGTGGCCACTAGTGTGAGGCACTAGTAACATTAGTGGCCACTGTGTGAGGCACTAGTAACATTAGTGGCCACTAGTGTGAGGCACTAGTAACATTAGTGGCACTAGTGTGAGGCACTAGTAACATTAGTGGCACTAGTGTGAGGCACTAGTAACATTAGTGGGCACTAGTGTGAGGCACTAGTAACATTAGTGGCCACTGTGTGAGGCACTAGTAACATTAGTGGGCACTAGTGTGAGGCACTAGTAACATTAGTGGGCACTAGTGAGGCACTAGTAACATTAGTGGGCACTGTGTGAGGCACTAGTAACATTAGTGGGCACTAGTGTGAGGCACTAGTAACATTAGTGGCACTAGTGTGAGGCACTAGTAACATTAGGGCACTGTGTGAGGCACTAG
The DNA here is from genome assembly GCA_020271785.1 of Procambarus virginalis. Lineage (NCBI taxonomy): Eukaryota > Metazoa > Arthropoda > Malacostraca > Decapoda > Cambaridae > Procambarus > Procambarus virginalis. The sequence continues at coordinate 1,353 of WNGS01037497.1, forward strand.
TAACATTAGTGGCACTAGTGTGAGGCACTAGTAACATTAGTGGCACTGTGTGAGGCACTAGTAACATTAGTGGCCACTAGTGTGAGGCACTAGTAACATTAGTGGCACTAGTGTGAGGCACTAGTAACATTAGTGGGCACTGTGTGAGGCACTAGTAACATTAGTGGGCACTGTGTGAGGCACTAGTAACATTAGTGGGCACTAGTGTGAGGCACTAGTAACATTAGTGGCCACTAGTGTGAGGCACTAGTAACATTAGTGGCACTAGTGTGAGGCACTAGTAACATTAGTGGGCACTAGTGTGAGGCACTAGTAACATTAGTGGGCACTGTGTGAGGCACTAGTAACATTAGTGGGCACTGTGTGAGGCACTAGTAACATTAGTGGCACTAGTGTGAGGCACTAGTAACATTAGTGGGCACTAGTGTGAGGCACTAGTAACATTAGTGGGCACTGTGTGAGGCACTAGTAACATTAGTGGGCACTGTGTGAGGCACTAGTAACATTAGTGGGCACTGTGTGAGGCACTAGTAACATTAGTGGGCACTAGTGTGAGGCACTAGTAACATTAGTGGGCACTGTGTGAGGCACTAGTAACATTAGTGGGCACTAGTGTGAGGCACTAGTAACATTAGTGGGCACTGTGTGAGGCACTAGTAACATTAGTGGGCACTAGTGTGAGGCACTAGTAACATTAGTGGGCACTAGTGTGAGGCACTAGTAACATTAGTGGCCACTAGTGTGAGGCACTAGTAACATTAGTGGCCACTGTGTGAGGCACTAGTAACATTAGTGGGCACTAGTGTGAGGCACTAGTAACATTAGTGGCACTAGTGTGAGGCACTAGTAACATTAGTGGGCACTAGTGTGAGGCACTAGTAACATTAGTGGGCACTGTGTGAGGCACTAGTAACATTAGTGGGCACTAGTGTGAGGCACTAGTAACATTAGTGGGCACTAGTGTGAGGCACTAGTAACATTAGTGGGCACTAGTGTGAGGCACTAGTAACATTAGTGGGCACTAGTGTGAGGCACTAGTAACATTAGTGGGCACTAGTGTGAGGCACTAGTAACATTAGTGGGCACTAGTGTGAGGCACTAGTAACATTAGTGGCACTAGTGTGAGGCACTAGTAACATTAGTGGGCACTAGTGTGAGGCACTAGTAACATTAGTGGCCACTAGTGTGAGGCACTAGTAACATTAGTGGGCACTAGTGTGAGGCACTAGTAACATTAGTGGGCACTAGTGTGAGGCACTAGTAACATTAGTGGGCACTAGTGTGAGGCACTAGTAACATTAGTGGGCACTGTGTGAGGCACTAGTAACATTAGTGGGCACTAGTGTGAGGCACTAGTAACATTAGTGGGCACTAGTGTGAGGCACTAGTAACATTAGTGGGCACTAGTGTGAGGCACTAGTAACATTAGTGGGCACTAGTGTGAGGCACTAGTAACATTAGTGGGCACTAGTGTGAGGCACTAGTAACATTAGTGGGCACTAGTGTGAGGCACTAGTAACATTAGTGGGCACTAGTGTGAGGCACTAGTAACATTAGTGGGCACTAGTGTGAGGCACTAGTAACATTAGTGGGCACTAGTGTGAGGCACTAGTAACATTAGTGGGCACTGTGTGAGGCACTAGTAACATTAGTGGGCACTAGTGTGAGGCACTAGTAACATTAGTGGGCACTAGTGTGAGGCACTAGTAACATTAGTGGCCACTAGTGTGAGGCACTAGTAACATTAGTGGGCACTAGTGTGAGGCACTAGTAACATTAGTGGGCACTAGTGTGAGGCACTAGTAACATTAGTGGGCACTAGTGTGAGGCACTAGTAACATTAGTGGGCACTGTGTGAGGCACTAGTAACATTAGTGGGCACTAGTGTGAGGCACTAGTAACATTAGTGGGCACTGTGTGAGGCACTAGTAACATTAGTGGGCACTGTGTGAGGCACTAGTAACATTAGTGGGCACTGTGTGAGGCACTAGTAACATTAGTGGGCACTAGTGTGAGGCACTAGTAACATTAGTGGGCACTAGTGTGAGGCACTAGTAACATTAGTGGGCACTAGTGTGAGGCACTAGTAACATTAGTGGGCACTAGTGTGAGGCACTAGTAACATTAGTGGGCACTAGTGTGAGGCACTAGTAACATTAGTGGGCACTAGTGTGAGGCACTAGTAACATTAGTGGGCACTAGTGTGAGGCACTAGTAACATTAGTGGCCACTAGTGTGAGGCACTAGTAACATTAGTGGGCACTAGTGTGAGGCACTAGTAACATTAGTGGGCACTAGTGTGAGGCACTAGTAACATTAGTGGGCACTAGTGTGAGGCACTAGTAACATTAGTGGGCACTAGTGTGAGGCACTAGTAACATTAGTGGGCACTAGTGTGAGGCACTAGTAACATTAGTGGCACTAGTGTGAGGCACTAGTAACATTAGTGGGCACTAGTGTGAGGCACTAGTAACATTAGTGGGCACTAGTGTGAGGCACTAGTAACATTAGTGGGCACTAGTGTGAGGCACTAGTAACATTAGTGGGCACTGTGTGAGGCACTAGTAACATTAGTGGGCACTAGTAACATTAGTGGGCACTAGTGTGAGGCACTAGTAACATTAGTGGGCACTGTGTGAGGCACTAGTAACATTAGTGGCCACTAGTGTGAGGCACTAGTAACATTAGTGGGCACTAGTGAGGCACTAGTAACATTAGTGGGCACTAGTGTGAGGCACTAGTAACATTAGTGGGCACTAGTGTGAGGCACTAGTAACATTAGTGGGCACTGTGTGAGGCACTAGTAACATTAGTGGGCACTAGTGTGAGGCACTAGTAACATTAGTGGGCACTAGTGTGAGGCACTAGTAACATTAGTGGGCACTAGTGAGGCACTAGTAACATTAGTGGCACTAGTGTGAGGCACTAGTAACATTAGTGGGCACTAGTGTGAGGCACTAGTAACATTAGTGGGCACTAGTGTGAGGCACTAGTAACATTAGTGGCCACTAGTGTGAGGCACTAGTAACATTAGTGGCACTAGTGTGAGGCACTAGTAACATTAGTGGGCACTAGTGTGAGGCACTAGTAACATTAGTGGGCACTAGTGTGAGGCACTAGTAACATTAGTGGGCACTGTGTGAGGCACTAGTAACATTAGTGGCCACTGTGTGAGGCACTAGTAACATTAGTGGCCACTGTGTGAGGCACTAGTAACATTAGTGGGCACTAGTGTGAGGCACTAGTAACATTAGTGGCCACTAGTGTGAGGCACTAGTAACATTAGTGGGCACTAGTGTGAGGCACTAGTAACATTAGTGGCACTAGTGTGAGGCACTAGTAACATTAGTGGCACTAGTGTGAGGCACTAGTAACATTAGTGGCCACTAGTGTGAGGCACTAGTAACATTAGTGGGCACTAGTGTGAGGCACTAGTAACATTAGTGGGCACTAGTGTGAGGCACTAGTAAATTAGTGGTACTGTGTGGGCACTAGTGTGAGGCACTAGTAACATTAGGGGCACTAGTGTGAGGCACTAGTAACATTAGTGGCCACTGTGTGAGGCACTAGTGTGAGGCACTAGACATTAGTGGGCACTAGTGTGAGGCACTAGTAACATTAGTGGGCACTAGTGTGAGGCACTAGTAACATTAGTGGGCACTAGTGTGAGGCACTAGTAACATTAGTGGGCACTAGTGTGAGGCACTAGTAACATTAGTGGCCACTAGTGTGAGGCACTAGTAACATTAGTGGGCACTGTGTGAGGCACTAGTAACATTAGTGGCCACTAGTGTGAGGCACTAGTAACATTAGTGGGCACTAGTGTGAGGCACTAGTAACATTAGTGGCCACTAGTGTGAGGCACTAGTAACATTAGTGGGCACTAGTGTGAGGCACTAGTAACATTAGTGGCACTAGTGTGAGGCACTAGTAACATTAGTGGGCACTAGTGTGAGGCACTAGTAACATTAGTGGCCACTAGTGTGAGGCACTAGTAACATTAGTGGCCACTAGTGTGAGGCACTAGTAACATTAGTGGCACTAGTGTGGGCACTAGTAACATTAGTGGCCACTGTGTGAGGCACTAGTAACATTAGTGGCACTAGTGTGAGGCACTAGTAACATTAGTGGCACTGTGTGAGGCACTAGTAACATTAGTGGCACTAGTGTGAGGCACTAGTAACATTAGTGGCCACTGTGTGAGGCACTAGTAACATTAGTGGGCACTAGTGAGGCACTAGTAACATTAGTGGCCACTAGTGTGAGGCACTAGTAACATTAGTGGGCACTAGTGTGAGGCACTAGTAACATTAGTGGGCAGTGTGAGGCACTAGTAACATTAGTGGGCACTAGTGTGAGGCACTAGTAACATTAGTGGGCACTAGTGTGAGGCACTAGTAACATTAGTGGCCACTAGTGTGAGGCACTAGTAACATTAGTGGCCACTAGTGTGAGGCACTAGTAACATTAGTGGCACTAGTGTGAGGCACTAGTAACATTAGTGGCCACTAGTGTGAGGCACTAGTAACATTAGTGGCCACTAGTGTGAGGCACTAGTAACATTAGTGGGCACTAGTGTGAGGCACTAGTAACATTAGTGGCACTAGTGTGAGGCACTAGTAACATTAGTGGGCACTGTGTGAGGCACTAGTAACATTAGTGGGCACTAGTGTGAGGCACTAGTAACATTAGTGGCACTAGTGTGAGGCACTAGTAACATTAGTGGCACTAGTGTGAGGCACTAGTAACATTAGTGGCACTAGTGTGAGGCACTAGTAACATTAGTGGCCACTAGTGTGAGGCACTAGTAACATTAGTGGCACTGTGTGAGGCACTAGTAACATTAGTGGGCACATTAGTGTGTGTGAGGCACTAGTAACATTAGTGGGCACTGTGTGAGGCACTAGTAACATTAGTGGGCACTAGTGTGAGGCACTAGTAACATTAGTGGGCACTAGTGTGAGGCACTAGTAACATTAGTGGGCACTGTGTGAGGCACTAGTAACATTAGTGGGCACTAGTGTGAGGCACTAGTAACATTAGTGGGCACTAGTGTGAGGCACTAGTAACATTAGTGGGCACTAGTGTGAGGCACTAGTAACATTAGTGGGCACTAGTGTGAGGCACTAGTAACATTAGTGGCACTAGTGTGAGGCACTAGTAACATTAGTGGGCACTGTGTGAGGCACTAGTAACATTAGTGGGCACTAGTGTGAGGCACTAGTAACATTAGTGGGCACTAGTGTGAGGCACTAGTAACATTAGTGGGCACTAGTGTGAGGCACTAGTAACATTAGTGGGCACTAGTGTGAGGCACTAGTAACATTAGTGGGCACTAGTGTGAGGCACTAGTAACATTAGTGGGCACTAGTGTGAGGCACTAGTAACATTAGTGGGCACTAGTGTGAGGCACTAGTAACATTAGTGGGCACTAGTGTGAGGCACTAGTAACATTAGTGGGCACTAGTGTGAGGCACTAGTAACATTAGTGGGCACTGTGTGAGGCACTAGTAACATTAGTGGGCACTAGTGTGAGGCACTAGTAACATTAGTGGCACTGTGTGAGGCACTAGTAACATTAGTGGCCACTAGTGTGAGGCACTAGTAACATTAGTGGCCACTAGTGTGAGGCACTAGTAACATTAGTGGGCACTAGTGTGAGGCACTAGTAACATTAGTGGGCACTAGTGTGAGGCACTAGTAACATTAGTGGGCACTAGTGTGAGGCACTAGTAACATTAGTGGGCACTAGTGTGAGGCACTAGTAACATTAGTGGGCACTAGTGTGAGGCACTAGTAACATTAGTGGGCACTAGTGTGAGGCACTAGTAACATTAGTGGGCACTAGTGTGAGGCACTAGTAACATTAGTGGGCACTAGTGTGAGGCACTAGTAACATTAGTGGGCACTAGTGTGAGGCACTAGTAACATTAGTGGGCACTGTGTGAGGCACTAGTAACATTAGTGGGCACTAGTGTGAGGCACTAGTAACATTAGTGGCCACTAGTGTGAGGCACTAGTAACATTAGTGGCCACTAGTGTGAGGCACTAGTAACATTAGTGGCCACTAGTGTGAGGCACTAGTAACATTAGTGGCCACTAGTGAGGCACTAGTAACATTAGTGGCCACTAGTGTGAGGCACTAGTAACATTAGTGGGCACTGTGTGAGGCACTAGTAACATTAGTGGCCACTAGTGTGAGGCACTAGTAACATTAGTGGGCACTAGTGTGAGGCACTAGTAACATTAGTGGGCACTAGTGTGAGGCACTAGTAACATTAGTGGGCACTAGTGTGAGGCACTAGTAACATTAGTGGGCACTGTGTGAGGCACTAGTAACATTAGTGGGCACTGTGTGAGGCACTAGTAACATTAGTGGGCACTAGTGTGAGGCACTAGTAACATTAGTGGCCACTAGTGTGAGGCACTAGTAACATTAGTGGCCACTAGTGAGGCACTAGTAACATTAGTGGCCACTAGTGTGAGGCACTAGTAACATTAGTGGGCACTGTGTGAGGCACTAGTAACATTAGTGGCCACTAGTGTGAGGCACTAGTAACATTAGTGGGCACTAGTGTGAGGCACTAGTAACATTAGTGGGCACTAGTGTGAGGCACTAGTAACATTAGTGGGCACTGTGTGAGGCACTAGTAACATTAGTGGCCACTAGTGTGAGGCACTAGTAACATTAGTGGGCACTAGTGTGAGGCACTAGTAACATTAGTGGCACTGTGTGAGGCACTAGTAACATTAGTGGGCACTAGTGTGAGGCACTAGTAACATTAGTGGGCACTGTGTGAGGCACTAGTAACATTAGTGGCCACTGTGTGAGGCACTAGTAACATTAGTGGGCACTAGTGTGAGGCACTAGTAACATTAGTGGCCACTAGTGTGAGGCACTAGTAACATTAGTGGGCACTGTGTGAGGCACTAGTAACATTAGTGGGCACTAGTGTGAGGCACTAGTAACATTAGTGGCCACTAGTGTGAGGCACTAGTAACATTAGTGGGCACTGTGTGAGGCACTAGTAACATTAGTGGCCACTAGTGTGAGGCACTAGTAACATTAGTGGGCACTGTGTGAGGCACTAGTAACATTAGTGGGCACTGTGTGAGGCACTAGTAACATTAGTGGCCACTGTGTGAGGCACTAGTAACATTAGTGGGCACTAGTGTGAGGCACTAGTAACATTAGTGGCCACTAGTGTGAGGCACTAGTAACATTAGTGGGCACTAGTGTGAGGCACTAGTAACATTAGTGGGCACTGTGTGAGGCACTAGTAACATTAGTGGCACTAGTGTGAGGCACTAGTAACATTAGTGGGCACTGTGTGAGGCACTAGTAACATTAGTGGCCACTAGTGTGAGGCACTAGTAACATTAGTGGGCACTGTGTGAGGCACTAGTAACATTAGTGGGCACTAGTGTGAGGCACTAGTAACATTAGTGGGCACTGTGTGAGGCACTAGTAACATTAGTGGGCACTGTGTGAGGCACTAGTAACATTAGTGGGCACTAGTGTGAGGCACTAGTAACATTAGTGGGCACTAGTGTGAGGCACTAGTAACATTAGTGGGCACTAGTGTGAGGCACTAGTAACATTAGTGGCCACTGTGTGAGGCACTAGTAACATTAGTGGGCACTGTGTGAGGCACTAGTAACATTAGTGGGCACTAGTGTGAGGCACTAGTAACATTAGTGGCACTGTGTGAGGCACTAGTAACATTAGTGGCCACTAGTGTGAGGCACTAGTAACATTAGTGGCACTGTGTGAGGCACTAGTAACATTAGTGGGCACTAGTGTGAGGCACTAGTAACATTAGTGGGCACTAGTGTGAGGCACTAGTAACATTAGTGGCACTAGTGTGAGGCACTAGTAACATTAGTGGGCACTAGTGTGAGGCACTAGTAACATTAGTGGGCACTAGTGTGAGGCACTAGTAACATTAGTGGGCACTAGTGTGAGGCACTAGTAACATTAGTGGGCACTGTGTGAGGCACTAGTAACATTAGTGGGCACTAGTGTGAGGCACTAGTAACATTAGTGGCCACTGTGTGAGGCACTAGTAACATTAGTGGCCACTAGTGTGAGGCACTAGTAACATTAGTGGGCACTGTGTGAGGCACTAGTAACATTAGTGGCCACTGTGTGAGGCACTAGTAACATTAGTGGGCACTAGTGTGAGGCACTAGTAACATTAGTGGCACTAGTGTGAGGCACTAGTAACATTAGTGGGCACTAGTGTGAGGCACTAGTAACATTAGTGGGCACTAGTGTGAGGCACTAGTAACATTAGTGGGCACTAGTGTGAGGCACTAGTAACATTAGTGGGCACTAGTGTGAGGCACTAGTAACATTAGTGGGCACTAGTGTGAGGCACTAGTAACATTAGTGGGCACTAGTGTGAGGCACTAGTAACATTAGTGGGCACTGTGTGAGGCACTAGTAACATTAGTGGCCACTAGTGTGAGGCACTAGTAACATTAGTGGGCACTAGTGTGAGGCACTAGTAACATTAGTGGCCACTGTGTGAGGCACTAGTAACATTAGTGGCCACTGTGTGAGGCACTAGTAACATTAGTGGGCACTAGTGTGAGGCACTAGTAACATTAGTGGCCACTAGTGTGAGGCACTAGTAACATTAGTGGCCACTAGTGTGAGGCACTAGTAACATTAGTGGGCACTGTGTGAGGCACTAGTAACATTAGTGGGCACTAGTGTGAGGCACTAGTAACATTAGTGGGCACTAGTGTGAGGCACTAGTAACATTAGTGGGCACTGTGTGAGGCACTAGTAACATTAGTGGGCACTAGTGTGAGGCACTAGTAACATTAGTGGGCACTAGTGTGAGGCACTAGTAACATTAGTGGCCACTAGTGTGAGGCACTAGTAACATTAGTGGCCACTAGTGTGAGGCACTAGTAACATTAGTGGGCACTAGTGTGAGGCACTAGTAACATTAGTGGCCACTAGTGTGAGGCACTAGTAACATTAGTGGGCACTAGTGTGAGGCACTAGTAACATTAGTGGGCACTGTGTGAGGCACTAGTAACATTAGTGGGCACTAGTGTGAGGCACTAGTAACATTAGTGGGCACTGTGTGAGGCACTAGTAACATTAGTGGGCACTGTGTGAGGCACTAGTAACATTAGTGGGCACTAGTGTGAGGCACTAGTAACATTAGTGGCCACTAGTGTGAGGCACTAGTAACATTAGTGGCCACTAGTGTGAGGCACTAGTAACATTAGTGGGCACTAGTGTGAGGCACTAGTAACATTAGTGGCCACTAGTGTGAGGCACTAGTAACATTAGTGGGCACTAGTGTGAGGCACTAGTAACATTAGTGGGCACTGTGTGAGGCACTAGTAACATTAGTGGGCACTAGTGTGAGGCACTAGTAACATTAGTGGGCACTAGTGTGAGGCACTAGTAACATTAGTGGCCACTAGTGTGAGGCACTAGTAACATTAGTGGGCACTGTGTGAGGCACTAGTAACATTAGTGGGTACTGTGAAAGGCACTAGTAACATTAGTGGCCACTAGTGTGAGGCACTAGTAACATTAGTGGGCACTAGTGTGAGGCACTAGTAACATTAGTGGCCACTAGTGTGAGGCCCTAGTAACATTAGTGGCCACTAGTGTGAGGCACTAGTAACATTAGTGGTCACTGTGTGCGGCACTAGTAACATTAGTGGGCACTAGTGTGAGGCACTAGTAACATTAGTTGGCACTGTGTGAGGCACTAGTGTGAGGCACTAGTAACATTAGTGGGCACTAGTGTGAGGCACTAGTAACATTAGTGGGCACTAGTGTGAGTCACTAGCAACATTAGTGGGCACTGTGTGAGTCACTAGTAACATTAGTGGGCACTGTGTGAGTCACTAGTAACATTAGTGGGCACTGTGTGAGTCACTAGTAACATTAGTGGGCACTAGTGTGAGGCACTAGTAACATTAGTGGGCACTAGTGTGAGGCACTAGTAACATTAGTGGGCACTAGTGTGAGGCACTAGTAACATTAGTGGGCACTAGTGTGAGGCACTAGTAACATTAGTGGGCACTAGTGTGAGGCACTAGTAACATTAGTGGCCACTAGTGTGAGGCACTAGTAACATTAGTGGGCACTAGTGTGAGGCACTAGTAACATTAGTGGCACTAGTGTGAGGCACTAGTAACATTAGTGGGCACTAGTGTGAGGCACTAGTAACATTAGTGGGCACTAGTGTGAGGCACTAGTAACATTAGTGGGCACTAGTGTGAGGCACTAGTAACATTAGTGGGCACTAGTGTGAGGCACTAGTAACATTAGTGGGCACTAGTGTGAGGCACTAGTAACATTAGTGGCACTAGTGTGAGGCACTAGTAACATTAGTGGGCACTAGTGTGAGGCACTAGTAACATTAGTGGCACTAGTGTGAGGCACTAGTAACATTAGTGGCCACTAGTGTGAGGCACTAGTAACATTAGTGGCCACTAGTGTGAGGCACTAGTAACATTAGTGGCCACTAGTGTGAGGCACTAGTAACATTAGTGGCCACTAGTGTGAGGCACTAGTA
>WNGS01037508.1:0-10767 GCA_020271785.1 Procambarus virginalis
GAGGTGGTTGCCCAAGCATCGACTAACTCGTTTGCTCTGTGTAGAGGGTGAGGGTGTGTATTGCCGATCTTATCGCCTTAATTCTTTTAATATCCTCCCATGCCTGGCTGAAGGGGGAGGGGGGTGTGAGAGTTGAGATGGTGATACCTGGGTGATGGGGTTCTGGGAGTTCTTCTACTCCCCAAGCCCGGTCCGAGGCCAGGCTTGACTTGTGAGAGGTTTGGTCCACTAGGCTGTTGCTTGGAGCGGCCCGCAGGCCACATACCCACCACAGCCCGGTTGGTCGGCACTCCTTGGAGGAAAAATCTAGTTCCTCTTGAAGAGTCCACGGTTGTTCCGGCAATATTCTTATGCTGTGGGAGGATGTTGAACAACGCGGGCCTCTGATGTTTATACAGTGTTCTCTGATTGTGCCTATGGCACCCTGCTCTTCACTGGTTCTATTCTGCATTTTCTTCCATATCGTTCACTCCAGTACGTTGTTATTTACTGTGTAGATTTGGTACTTGGCCCTCCAGTATCTTCCATGGTATATTATTTGATATCTCTCGTCTTCTTTCTAGTGAGTACATTTGGAGGCTTTGAGACGATCCCAATAATTTAGGTGCTTTATCGCGTCATGCGTGCCGTATATGTTCTGTATTCCTCTATTTCAGCATCTCTCCTGCTCTAAAGGGGGAGTGAGTACTGAGCAGTACTCAAGACGGGACAACACAAGTGACTTGAAGAGTACAACCATTGTGATGGGATCCCTGGATTTGAAAGTTCTCGTAATCCATCCGATCATTTTTCTGGCTGTCGCAATATTTGCTTGGGTATGCTCCCTAAACGTTAGGTCGTCAGACATCATTATTCCCAATCTTTACATGCTGTTTCCTACTATGGGTACATTTGATTGTGTTTTGTACCTGTATTATGTTTAAGGTCCTCATTTTACCGTACCTGAGTACCTGGAATTTATCACTGTTAAAATCATCAGTATTTTCTGATGCCCAGTCGAAAACTTTATTAATATCAGCTTGAAGTTTTTCAATGTCTTCAGCCGAGGTAATTTTCATACTGATTTTGTGTCATTTGCAAAGGATGATACGAAGCTGTGACTTGTATTTTTGTCTATATCTGATATGAGAATAAGGAAAAGCAGCGGTGCAAGGACTGTACCCTGAGGTACAGAGCTTTTAACTGCACTTGGACTAGATTTTATATGGTTGACCGTTACTCGCTGAGTCCTATTGACAGAAAACTGAGTATCCAGCGTCCTACTTTACCGGTTATTCCCATTGACTTCATTTTGTGTGCTATCACGCCATGGTCACATTTATCGAAAGCCTTTGCGAAGTCCGTGTATATCACATCAGCATTCTGTTTTTCTTCTAATGCCTCAGTGACTTTATCGTAGTGCTCAAGTAGCTGTGAGAGAGGCACGATCTTCCCGCTCGAAATCCATGTTGGCCTGGGTTGTGAAGTCATTGGTCTCCATGAAATTGGTGACCTGACTCCTAATCACTCTCCAAATACTTTTATTATGTGCGATGTTAGTACAATGGTCTATAATTCTTTGCCAATGCTTTGCTCCCTCCCTTGTGTAGAGGGGCTATGTCTGCTACTTAAGTGCCTCTGGTATCTCCCCCGTGTCCAAGCTCTTCCTCCACACTATACTGAGTGCATGTGCTACCTACCGGCACTTTGCTTTCTTTATAAATATTGAATTCCATGAGTCTGGACCTGGACCTGGATATGTACATGTATGTATGAGGTTGGGTCATGTGTATACAACATTGATAATTTTGTAACTAGCGTCAAACATTGTTATTTGCTAGCAAACGAACTAGAGGGTTCAGTTCCTGAAACCAATTATGTGCCTCGTAATCCTTTACACCACCGCCCTCGGGATGGGTATGGGGTGCATAATAAAGAAAGAAGAAATTGAGGTATTGTATGTACTAGCTCTATCTTTAAATTTAACATTATGTTTGTAAATCATCTTCTATGTATGTATCTTTACCTGAATAAAAAATCTAAATCTAAATCTATAAATAAGAATAATAATAATAATTAATAAAAAATAATAATAATAATAAAAATAATAATAATAATAATAATAATAATAATAATAAAAATAATAATAATAATAATAATAATAATAATAATAATAATAATGATAATCAAATAATAATAATAATAATAATATAAAATAATAATAATAATAATAATAATGAAGCCCGTTTTCTATGGTCAGAGAGCAGGGAGAACTTGTGATAACCGCTCAACGTTGTGTTGTTGTCAACACCCCAGTGTCTCTTGTAGCACTATGACGGCAGCTGGGGTTCACGGACCTACTGTATCTGTCGTACATCTACTGCCAACGCCATTGCAGTTCCAGTGTAGTATCTCTGGGTGACTTTTTGCGTTTTAGTGTGGGGCCGAGTGTTTGGTAGGGAGCGGTTGGGTGCTTGTTCCCTGAGGGACTCCTGGGGCTCCCTGATCATCTGCCCCTGAGGGGACTCCTGGGGCTCCCTGATGATCTGCCCCTGAGGGACTCCTGGGGCTCCCTGATCATCTGCCCCTGAGGGACTCCTGGGCTCCCTGATCATCTGCTCCCGGGGACTCCTGGGGCTCCCTCATCATCTGCCCTGAGGGACCCTGGGGCTCCTGATCATCTGCCCTGAGGGACTCCTGGGGCTCCCTCATCATCTGCCCCTGAGGGACTCCTGGGGCTCCCTGATCATCTGCTCCCGAGGGACTCCTGGGGCTCGCTGATCATCTGCTCCCGAGGGACTCCTGGGGCTCCCTGATCATCTGCCCCTGAGGGACTCCTGGGGCTCCTGATCATCTGCCCCGAGGGACTCCTGGGGCTCCCTGATCATCTGCTCCCGAGGGACTCCTGGGGCTCCCTGATCATCTGCCCCCGAGGGACTCCTGGGGCTCCCTGATCATCTGCCCCGAGGGACTCCTGGGGCTCCATGATCATCTGCCCTGAGGGATCCTGGGGCTCCCTCATCATCTGCCCTGAGGGACTCCCGGGGCTCCCCTCATCATCTGCCCCTGAGGGACTCCTGGGGCTCCTCATCATTGCCCTGAGGGACTCCTGGGGCTCCCTCATCATCTGCCCCTGGGACTCCTGGGGCTCCCTGATATCTGCTCCTGAGGGACCTGGGGCTCTCTGATCATCTGCCCTGAGGGACTCCTGGGGCTCCCTGATCATCTGCCCCTGAGGGACTCCTGGGGCTCCCTGATCATCTGCCCCTGAGGGACTCCTGGGGCTCCCTCATCATCTGCCCCTGAGGGACTCTTGGGGCTCCCTCATCATCTGCCCTGAGGGACTCCTGGGGCTCCCTGATCATCTGCCCCTGAGGGACTCCTGGGGCTCCCTGATCATCTGCCCTGAGGGACTCCTGGGGCTCCCTGATCATCTGCCCTGAGGGACTCCTGGGGCTCCCTGATCATCTGCCCCTGAGGGACTCCTGGGGCTCCTCATCATCTGCCCCTGAGGGACTCTTGGGCTCCCTCATCATCTGCCCTGAGGGACTCCTGGGGCTCCCTCATCTGCCCCTGAGGGACTCCTGGGGCTCCCTCATCATCTGCCCCTGAGGGACTCCTGGGGCTCCCTCATCATCTGCCCCTGAGGGACTCCTGGGGCTCCCTGATCATCTGCCCCTGAGGGACTCCTGGGGCTCCCTCATCATCTGCCCCTGAGGGACTCCTGGGGCTCCCTCATCATCTGCCCTGAGGGACTCTTGGGGCTCCCTCATCATCTGCCCCTGAGGGACTCCTGGGGCTCCCTCATCATCTGCCCCTGAGGGACTCCTGGGGCTCCCTCATCATCTGCCCTGAGGGACTCCTGGGGCTCCCTCATCATCTGCCCCTGAGGGACTCCTGGGGCTCCCTCATCATCTGCCCCTGAGGGACTCCTGGGGCTCCCTCATCATCTGCCCCTCCGTCTGCTTATTGGCCGCCAGGCTCATTAGTTTCTGCCCACAGGCAACAATAATTTCCAGATTTACCTGAGAGAAACTAGTGGCCTCGATGAGGACATGAAGCTGGTGGCTTGTTGAAGATCCCTCCACTATTTGCCTTGATGATCTTTTCCAGCTAGATTTTGAGACAACACAGTTTTGACATTTACAGCTTTGGCAGGTAGGAGGTTCCACGGATTTATAACCCTGTGGGTGAAAAAAGATCATCATTAAGCCTTCCGTCATTAGGCTTCGCGATTAATGCTTCAAGGATATGCTGGAGCACATCCAATCCCTGGATAGTCGTCACCCCTAACTCAACGACAACAACATACCCTTCCTACAGGTGGTAGTGGACCCCATACACATTGTGTGAGTATTTTTTTAACTGTTAATAGTATTATCTTGTGGTTTAATGTGGGTTATGGTCGTTCTGGACATGAGACAATTCAATGAAGCTGGTTGTCTGTTTGTTAATACACATGAGACTAGGAGGCATGGCAGGATGTGCAGAATACCCCCCATTGAAAGCAGAGGTGTAACAGGTACTCTGAGAGAGAACTCTATCAATATCAGAGGCCCGAGGCTGTTCAACACGCTTCAACTACACATAAAAGGCATAACTGGCCGACCCCTCACAGTGTTCAAGAGAGAACTGGATAAGCACCTCCAAAAGATACCTGATCAACCAGGCTGTGATTCATACATCAGGCTGTGAGCAGCCAAACAGCCTGGTTGACCAGTCCAGCAACGAGGAGGCCTGGTCGACGACCGGGCCGCGGGGACACTAAGCCCTGGAAACACTTCTCAGGAGAAACACTTCTCAGGGGAAACAATTCTCAGGGGAATTGACAGGGTGGACAAAGACAAACTCTTCAGCACGGGTGAGACACGAACAAGGTGACACAGGTGGAAACTTAGTACCCAGATGAGCCACAGAGACGTTGGAAAGAATTTTTTCAGTGTCAGAGTAGTTAATAAATGGAATGCACTAGGAAGTGATGTGGTGGAGGCTGACTCCATACACAGTTTCAAATGTAGATATGATAGAGCCCAGTAGGCTCAGGAATCTGTACACCAGTTGATTGACAGTTGAGAGGCAGGACCAAAAAGCCAAAGCTCAACCCCCGCAAGCACAATTAGGTGAGTACAATTAGGTGAGTACTTCAAGGTAACTTCAAGGTAACAGTATGTATTGTTATGCTAGGCGGTATTAGCTTAGGTTAAGATATAGTGGGCTCAGTTGGGTTAGGTTGGATTGAGCTAGGTAAGGTTAAGGAGGTTTCAAAATCTGATGGTGAATCATCTTGAGTATGATCCTATATATATATATATATATATATATATATATATATATATATATATATATATATATATATATATATATATATATATATATATATATATATATATATATATATATATATATATATAGATGTCGTACCTAGTAGCCAAAACGCACTTCTCAGCCTACTATGCAAGGCCCGATTTGCCTAATAGGCCAAGTTTTCATGAATTAATTGTTTTTCGACTACCAAACCTACCTAACCTAACCTAACTTTTTTGGCTACCTAACCTAACCTATAAAGATAGGTTAGGTTAGGTTAGGTAGGGTTGGTTAGGTTCGGTCATATATTTACATTAATTTTAACTCCAATAAAAAAAAATTGACCTCATACATAATGAAATGGGTAGCTTTATCATTTGGTAAGAAAAAAATTGAGAAATATATTAATTCAGGAAAACTTGGCTTATTAGGCAAATCGGGCCTTGCATAGTAGGCCAAAAAGTGAGTTCTGGCTACTAGGTACAACATATATATATATATATATATATATATATAATATAATATATATATATATATATATATATATATATATATATATATATACAATGGGGCCTCGATTTACGATGCTAATCCGTTCCCAGAGACGGATCGTATGTCGAAATATCGGAAGTCGAAGTGAATTTTGCCATAAGAAATAAAGGAATTTGAATTAATCCGTTCCCCACCCTCCAAAATATTAACATAAAAATACATTTTATACTGAATACAATGTTTTTTCTAACTACAATACAGTACCAAAACTTCACTTACCTTTATGGAGGGATTTCGATGGTGTATGGAAGATGGTGATGAGGGGGGAGGAGGAGAGTTGTTACTGTTTGGAAGGGGAGTCCCCTTCCATTATCACATCAGGCAGTGATGTTTTCTCTGGGGTACTCTCTTTCCTACGTTTTGCCTGAATACCACTAGGACCTGGTTGTGGTTCAGTGCTTGTTTGTCTCACTACAAATTTGTCAAGAGACATTTGTTTTTCCATTCGATTTAACATTTGTCTGTAATGATGCATCACTTTAGCACCCATAATGTCCTTTTTCTTAACCAGTATGGTGGATATCGTTGACTGAGATTTGTTGTACTGCCTAGCCAGTTCACCG
Source organism: Procambarus virginalis (assembly GCA_020271785.1). Lineage (NCBI taxonomy): Eukaryota > Metazoa > Arthropoda > Malacostraca > Decapoda > Cambaridae > Procambarus > Procambarus virginalis. The sequence goes on from WNGS01037508.1 coordinate 6,399, forward strand.
ACCCGCACACCGTCTTCATATTTACGAATGATCTCTTGTTTCTGCTCTATGGTCATTCTTACATGGGATCTCATATGTTGAGCCTTACCACTGACTTTCTTGGGACTCATGGCGCGATAGAAAATAATTACTTTAATGTTCAAAATGCAAAAAATCACCACAAAAGCGGAATTTCTTATAGGCGCGATCGTCACTAAGCGGTAGCTGTAGTAAACTGAGGCAGGTCGGACCGCGTGACCGGGAACCACGCGCTCGGCCGACCCGAACGTGTACCAACAAATATCGGATGTCGAGTCGCATTTTTTGATGAAATTTATATCGGAACTCGAATTTATCGTAAGTAGGGGCAATCGTATGTCGAGGTGCCACTGTATATATATATATATATATATATATATATATATATATATATATATATATATATATATATATATATATATATATAGTATATTTTGGTAGCAGTCTTTCCTGTAGACATATGTTATTAAATATGACCGAAAAAGTAAGATTAATAATTCTAACACGAATTTTCTCAATTTTCCTTATGTTTGTTTTTACTGATGACGGTAAATGAAAAATCAATTCTCCAAAATTCATTCTTTATTTCTTAGTCTGACGCGACACTTGAACGCGTTTCGTAATAACTAATTACATTTTCAAAGACTTTTAGTTTTCACACACAACTATAACCTGAAAGCACTAAACAGTTCTTTACTATGCTATGATTTAAACAGCTTTCATCTTTCATTTTATACCCGCGTTTTGGGTGAGGTGATATGTTACAACAGTTTTTAATGAGGTGAACAAAACTTTCAACAAAGGACAGAACACGAAAACAATGGATATTAACTGGATATTAACTGGGTAAATTGAAGGTATGAATGGAAGTAACTGCGGAAGGGCCTATTGGCCCATATTTCTTGATGCTTCTATATTGGAGCGGGGTCTTGAAGTGGGTAGAATATAGTTGTGCATTAATTGACTGTTGATTGCTGGTGTTGACTTCTTGATGTGTAGTGCCTCGCAGATGTCAAGCCGCCTGCTATCGCTGTACCTATCGATGATTTCTGTGTTATTTGTTAAGATTTCTCTGGTGATGGTTTGGTTGTGGGAAGAGAGTATATGTTCCTTAATGGAGCCCTGTTGCTTATGCATCGTTAAACGCCTGGAAAGAGATGTTGTTGTCTTGCCTATATACTGAGTTTTTTGGGCTTACAGTCCCCAAGTGGACATTTAAAGGCATAGACGACGTTTGTCTCTTTTAGGGCGTTCTGCTCCGTGTCTGGAGAGTTTTTCATTAGTAGGCTGGCTGTTTTTTTGGTTTTATAGTAAATCGTTAGTTGTATCTTCTGATTTTTGTCTGTAGGGATAACATTTCTATTAACAATATCTTTCAGGACCCTTTCCTCCGTTTTATGAGCGGTGGAGAAGAAGTTCCTGTAAAATAGTCTAATAGGGGGTATAGGTGTTGTATTAGTTGTTTCTTCAGAGGTTGCATGGCGTTCTACTTTCCTTCTTATGATGTCTTCAATGAAACCATTGGAGAAGCCGTTGTTGACTAGGACCTGCCTTACCCTACAGAGTTCTTCGTCGACTTGCTTCCATTCTGAGCTGTGGCTGAGAGCACGGTCGACATAAGCGTTAACAACACTCCTCTTGTACCTATCTGGGCAGTCACTGTTGGCATTTAGGCACATTCCTATGTTTGTTTCCTTAGTGTAGACTGCAGTGTGGAAACCTCCGCTCCTTTCCATGACTGTTACATCTAGAAAGGGCAGCTTCCCATCCTTCTCCATCTCGTAAGTGAAACGTAACACAGAATTCTGCTCAAACGCTTCTTTCAGCTCCTGCAGATGTCTGACATCAGGTACCTGTGTAAAAATGTCGTCAACATACCTGCAGTATATGGCCGGTTTCAAGTTCAAGTCGACTAAGACTTTTTCCTCGATAGTACCCATGTAGAAGTTTGCAAACAGGACGCCTAGGGGAGAACCCATGGCGACCCCATCTACTTGCTTATACATGTGCCCATCCGGGCTCAAGAAGGGTGCCTCCTTAGTACAAGCTTGGAGTAGTTTCCTCAGGATATTTTCTGGCATGTCAAGGGGAGTACAGGCCGGGTCTCGATACACTCGGTCCACTATCATCCCGATTGTTTCATCCACAGGTACGTTGGTGAACAGTGATTCTACGTCCAACGAGGCTCTTATCCCTGTAGCCCGTGTTCCCCGCAGTAAGTCAACAAATTCCTTCGGGGATTTCAGGCTGAAGTTGCACGGGACATAAGGAGTCAGTAAGCCGTTGAGTCGTTTCGCCAGTCTGTACGTGGGTGTGGGTATCTGGCTGATAATTGGCCGAAGTGGGTTTCCAGGCTTAAGCCTGGAAACCCACTTCGGCCAATTATCAGCCAGATACCCACACCCACGTACAGACTGGCGAAACGACTCAACGGCTTACTGACTCCTTATGTCCCGTGCAACTTCAGCCTGAAATCCCCGAAGGAATTTGTTGACTTACTGCGGGGAACACGGGCTACAGGGATAAGAGCCTCGTTGGACGTAGAATCACTGTTCACCAACGTACCTGTGGATGAAACAATCGGGATGATAGTGGACCGAGTGTATCGAGACCCGGCCTGTACTCCCCTTGACATGCCAGAAAATATCCTGAGGAAACTACTCCAAGCTTGTACTAAGGAGGCACCCTTCTTGAGCCCGGATGGGCACATGTATAAGCAAGTAGATGGGGTCGCCATGGGTTCTCCCCTAGGCGTCCTGTTTGCAAACTTCTACATGGGTACTATCGAGGAAAAAGTCTTAGTCGACTTGAACTTGAAACCGGCCATATACTGCAGGTATGTTGACGACATTTTTACACAGGTACCTGATGTCAGACATCTGCAGGAGCTGAAAGAAGCGTTTGAGCAGAATTCTGTGTTACGTTTCACTTACGAGATGGAGAAGGATGGGAAGCTGCCCTTTCTAGATGTAACAGTCATGGAAAGGAGCGGAGGTTTCCACACTGCAGTCTACACTAAGGAAACAAACATAGGAATGTGCCTAAATGCCAACAGTGACTGCCCAGATAGGTACAAGAGGAGTGTTGTTAACGCTTATGTCGACCGTGCTCTCAGCCACAGCTCAGAATGGAAGCAAGTCGACGAAGAACTCTGTAGGGTAAGGCAGGTCCTAGTCAACAACGGCTTCTCCAATGGTTTCATTGAAGACATCATAAGAAGGAAAGTAGAACGCCATGCAACCTCTGAAGAAACAACTAATACAACACCTATACCCCCTATTAGACTATTTTACAGGAACTTCTTCTCCACCGCTCATAAAACGGAGGAAAGGGTCCTGAAAGATATTGTTAATAGAAATGTTATCCCTACAGACAAAAATCAGAAGATACAACTAACGATTTACTATAAAACCAAAAAAACAGCCAGCCTACTAATGAAAAACTCTCCAGACACGGAGCAGAACGCCCTAAAAGAGACAAACGTCGTCTATGCCTTTAAATGTCCACTTGGGGACTGTAAGCCCCAAAAAACTCAGTATATAGGCAAGACAACAACATCTCTTTCCAGGCGTTTAACGATGCATAAGCAACAGGGCTCCATTAAGGAACATATACTCTCTTCCCACAACCAAACCATCACCAGAGAAATCTTAACAAATAACACAGAAATCATCGATAGGTACAGCGATAGCAGGCGGCTTGACATCTGCGAGGCACTACACATCAAGAAGTCAACACCAGCAATCAACAGTCAATTAATGCACAACTATATTCTACCCACTTCAAGACCCCGCTCCAATATAGAAGCATCAAGAAATATGGGCCAATAGGCCCTTCCGCAGTTACTTCCATTCATACCTTCAATTTACCCAGTTAATATCCAGTTAATATCCATTGTTTTCGTGTTCTGTCCTTTGTTGAAAGTTTTGTTCACCTCATTAAAAACTGTTGTAACATATCACCTCACCCAAAACGCGGGTATAAAATGAAAGATGAAAGCTGTTTAAATCATAGCATAGTAAAGAACTGTTTAGTGCTTTCAGGTTATAGTTGTGTGTGAAAACTAAAAGTCTTTGAAAATGTAATTAGTTATTACGAAACGCGTTCAAGTGTCGCGTCAGACTAAGAAATAAAGAATGAATTTTGGAGAATTGATTTTTCATTTACCGTCATCAGTAAAAACAAACATAAGGAAAATTGAGAAAATTCGTGTTAGAATTATTAATCTTACTTTTTCGGTCATATTTAATAACATATATATATATATATATATATATATATATATATATATATATATATATATATATATATATATATATATATATTTCTATATAATATATATATATATTTA
>WNGS01037510.1:6087-16734 GCA_020271785.1 Procambarus virginalis
GATCTGGGAGCCACTTTGTGGCATGTCTTTGCACTTTTTCCAGTTTGTTGATGTGCTTATTAAGATAGGGGGCACCATACAATTGCTGCATATTCCAGCTTTGGTCTAACAAAAGTCGTGAACAATTTCTTGAGTATTTTGCCATCCATGCATTTAAAGCTCTGAATATTATCCTTTACCTGCAATTGGTTGTTGCTGTATTTATAGAATATGATTTGTTCTGTTTTACATTTGTTTGTTCCTTTTTTCAAAATTTCTTTCTGCCTCTCTCCTCACTGCCGTGTAGTTGTTTCTCTTTGTATTACTGGTATGTTTGGGGGTTTGGCCTCTTTGTATATTGATTCCATTTTTGTGTCTTTTGGTATCTGGCTGTCTTGAAATTTCAGTTGAACAAATCCTGTTTCCTAGTTCTGCATCTCTGTTTTGGTATAAATGTTTTTGTTCCTTTATCATACATTTCACAAAATTGACATACTGTGCATTAATTCATCTCAATTACTTCCTCTCCTAACAGCAAGCCTTTCCAGTAAAATTCATTGAATTCCTTTCTGACTTCCAGCCTAATGTTTGTTTTATCTTAGTGTGTATGATGCCTAGTGTGTGTGTCTGGTGCCTGTTGCGTTAAACCGAAGATAAATGCATAAGTATAGGTCCAATAATTTAATGAGTTATTTTATGGAGTAATCTTTGCTATGTTGATAGTGCTCGTTGTGTGTCTGCAGGTGCATTCAGTGTGTGTATGATACCTGGTGTTAAAAAATTATTTCTTACTCGTTCATGCTCTCATTTAGACGTTTGGCCTCGACGAGGTTCAGTCTCGTGACTGGTGTGTGGCACGTTACTGTTGAAATGTAGTCTTTCCGAGACTACATTTCAAATATTACCTAACATACATAGCTACTCCCCCTCCTTGTCTAATATATCTATCTGTGTGAAATAGATTAAATCTATTTGATATTCAGTTAATAGTTCTCTATTTTCTATATTCATCCATGTTTTGGTACCTTGAGTTTACCTTGAGGTGATTCCGGGGCTCAGCGACCCCGCGGCCCGGTCGTCGACAAGGCCTCCTCGTTGCTGGACTGGTCAATCAGGCTGTTGGATGCGGCTGCTCTGTAACGGGGGGGAGGAATGATGTAATAATGAGTTGGATAAGTAGAAGAGGTAGAAGGGTAGATAGGTAGAAGTAGGAAGTAGATAGTAGAAGTAGAAGAGTAGATAGTAGAAGTAGAAAATAGAAGATAGAAAATGCTAGTAGAAGAAGAAAATAGTAAATGCTGCCACCATCCATTCTAGATCATTTACATACCAGACAAGGAATGGAACTTGTCCGTATCAACATAATATACTCAAGGATATTATCAAGAGGTATGCTCCCTCTGTATCATGTACTCATTCAAAATTCTAGGGAACAAAGTTAAAGACCAGTTAAATGTATAAATTCACTTATATTTCATATGGTAAGTATCAATAATTTAAGCAAGTATAAATGGTCAAGCTTAATAGTTCAAGTGAGTCATCATCCAAGAATTCGAGAACCCTACAACTCGACTGTCCCTGATCATCACACAACACCTGTTTAGTGAACACGACAAAGTCCCTCAATGTTCAACTCACCAAGTGTCTCCGAGTCTTAAGAGTCTCCGTGGAATAGAGAAAGGGGGGGGGGTCTGTAGTTGACAGAGACTGTCCCGCCCCCGCCGGCAGACCGCCTGTCTGGACGGCTGGCGCTGCTGTCTGTCCTTCTGTCTATGGCTCTGCTTCTGCTGTCCTTCTCCTCCTCTCGAATCGATCTCTCTCCGAGTATATATTGGGAAACCTGGTAGCTAACTCCGCCCACAAGTTAGATAGCCTCCGGCACTCTACCAAGCCACTCCTTAAACGTCGGCATGATTGAAGGCTACCCGGCTCAATTATAAGATTAGCGAGAGCCAGGTGAGATTCGCCTGGCTGACCTCAGGTCACTTGGTTGTCAATTAACACTTAGAGGTGTGAAATCTAGGCCAGACAAGTTGGCGTCTGTCAAATCCAAGTCTGTGACTCATATATCTCCATGTATGTAATAAATAAAAATAAACCAAACACCTTTACAGTGTTACATCTCCCCTTCTCCCCGAAAATAAAGTTTTTGCAACACTGCTAAAGCAAGCTAGCTGTGTGCGACAACTTTATTAAGGAAAAAATTACATCCTAGCTAACAAATATACATCATCCTACTCTAAAAATGAAATATGTAGACAGACGTCCATTGTCTCTGGCTGGGCGACATCACTGCTTGGTCCTGTAGATAGTCCTGTACCATGTTTCCTCAACACAACTGCGTCCGTCGCTTCTCCGTCGTAACGCACAACAACTCTTGCCAACCAGGAAGCCGTTACTACTTGAACTGCGCACAGGACCGTGGAATTCGGTTGTCCCAGCTGATCTGTAATTGGCCCTACGTCAGTCACCATGAGAGACGTATATGGGGTTCTTCACAGCTATAGGGACTACAAGTTTCGAGACCTCCATATAGTTGGCACCGTAGAAATCCCATCCTACTTCTTCCCTCCCAGTTGCTCCAGTACGCCTCCTTCAGAGAGCCACTTCTGACAGCCACATCAAGTCCGCACGACACAGGAGGAATCACTCAACAGAGCACCATGCTTGCAGGAGGGGCGGCCAGTTAAGGCAAACGATCCTGTCTTGCAATTACGCTCCATGCAATGATGCTGACATCAGCAAGGGACACTAGGCATCGTGTCTCACTCAGCTTGGTCTTATCTTCTTCTCTTCTTTCTTCTCTCTTCTTTCTTCATTCTTCTCTCTTCTTTCTTCTCTCTTCTTTCTTCTCTCTTGGGTCTTAGACAAGCGACCTGGGGTCCATTTGGGGTCTGTCCGTCCTGGGGTCCATCCTAGGTAGACCGATGTTGGTGGGACAGACTGGAGTCGTTGTTGCTCCTCTTCCATTTTTACTGGGTCGTCTGGGGTCGTCTGCAGAACGACCTGGGGTCCACTGGGGGGGTCCGTCCGTCCTGGGGTCCACTGGGTAGACCATTTTAACCGACCGAGAGGGCTGCATCTTGGGGTCCCCCGGGGTGATGGTGGTGGTGGAGCAATGACCTCCAGGTAAGGGGCAGGTCGTCGTGGTGGTGATAAGCCCCTGAGTGTGGTACAAAGCCGCCGTCTCCCTCTTCTGTATATGTGCGCACCTCTCTCCTCGCTCCCACCTGTGAATGAACATAAAGGCGACAATACCGTGTTCCAAGCTGCTGTGTGACCCTGTAGTTAACATAGGGTTCACACAGTCTAGACATAAGGTTCTCCTCCTTGCAACAACTACACTTAAATTTTTTTTTTAAATAATCCAATTAACTCTGAATGATACTGACTTGGTGGAACAAAACAGTAACAGAGGGAAGTTAGAGAAGAGAGAATAAGATCGTCACTACCTAAACTTGTCACTAAACGATTCTCCACAAAAATATCAATACTAATAGAGACCAAACACTAGCCTAACTTAACTGTACCGTTCTTAATCTTAAGTACTTAATTAACCGTTACTCCCACCCTTATCCTACAGTCACCTACGTGACTCGAGTGTTTCCCTCGCTTCTCTCGCGGGTCCACAACTCAAAACTTTTGCCACACCCTGTGACCAGACTTCAAACGCTAGGCGTCCCTAGACGTGAGTCTACTGACACACTAGTCCCCACTAGCATGCTGTACAATACCAGTACACCTCGGGTTATTGCGTTCAAATGGAGTAAAACAGTTGATCGCAATAATCTGAGCAGAACCACCACTTAAAACTACTTAAGAAATACACCTGCCACTCCCCAACTGACCTGGGGACCAGCGGTGGCTGGGTGTCCCCGTGGGACATGCGGGTCACCTGTCACACTCAGATGACCTGCACACCACCAACCGCTAAGTTCCCAACTCGCCAAATATTATCACTAACATAAAACACTACCCACGCAAGTCCTGGTGAACATTCCCTGAACTCCACAAAACTCACAAAATCACAAGAACACATCGCCAGAAAATCACTATCTCCTAACCTGAAAAAAAACTCGCTAACTCGCGAATCTTAACCACCTGTCAATATCTCCCTGATAGCGCCTGAGCGGCAAAAGACACGTGGGACTGAACAATGTTAAATTAACACCTGCTACATTAACATTGTTCAACACCGCTGCCATCATTGTAACGGGGGGGGAGGAATGATGTAATAATGAGTTGGATAAGTAGAAGAGGTAGAAGGGTAGATAGGTAGAAGTAGGAAGTAGATAGTAGAAGTAGAAGAGTAGATAGTAGAAGTAGAAAATAGAAGATAGAAAATGCTAGTAGAAGAAGAAAATAGTAAATGCTGCCACCATCCATTCTAGATCATTTACATACCAGACAAGGAATGGAACTTGTCCGTATCAACATAATATACTCAAGGATATTATCAAGAGCTATGCTCCCTCTGTATCATGTACTCATTCAAAATTCTAGGGAACAAAGTTAAAGACCAGTTAAATGTATAAATTCACTTATATTTCATATGGTAAGTATCAATAATTTAAGCAAGTATAAATGGTCAAGCTTAATAGTTCAAGTGAGTCATCATCCAAGAATTCGAGAACCCTACAACTCGACTGCCCCTGATCATCACACAACACCTGTTTAGTGAACACGACAAAGTCCCTCAATGTTCAACTCACCAAGTGTCTCCGAGTCTTAAGAGTCTCCGTGGAATAGAGAAAGGGGGGGGGGGTCTGTAGTTGACAGAGACTGTCCCGCCCCCGCCGGCAGACCGCCTGTCTGGACGGCTGGCCGCTGCTGTCTGTCCTTCTGTCTATGGCTCTGCTTCTGCTGTCCTTCTCCTCCTCTCGAATCGATCTCTCTCCGAGTATATATTGGGAAACCTGGTAGCTAACTCCGCCCACAAGTTAGATAGCCTCCGGCACTCTACCAAGCCACTCCTTAAACGTCGGCATGATTGAAGGCTACCCGGCTCAATTATAAGATTAGCGAGAGCCAGGTGAGATTCGCCTGGCTGACCTCAGGTCACTTGGTTGTCAATTAACACTTAGAGGTGTGAGATCTAGGCCAGACAAGTTGGCGTCTGTCAAATCCAAGTCTGTGACTCATATATCTCCATGTATGTATTAAATAAAAATAAACCAAACACCTTTACAGTGTTACAGCTCGCAGCCTGACGTATGAGTCACAGCCTGGTTGATCAGGTATCCTTTGGAGATGTTTGTCAAGTTCTCTCTTGAACACTGTGAGGGGTCGGCCAGTTATGCCCCTTATGTGTAGTGGAAGCGTGTTGAACAGTCTCGGGCCTCTGATGTTGATAGAGTTCTCTCTCAGAGTATGTACCTGTTGCACCTCTGCTCTTCAACGGAGAGTATTCTGCACATCCTGCCATGTCTTCTGGTCTCATGTGCTGTTATTTCTGTGTGCAGGTTTGGGACCAGCCCCTCTACTATTTTCCATGTGTAAATTATTGTGTATCTCTCCCACCTGCGCTCAAGAGAATACAGGTTTAGGCTCTTTTCTCGGTCCCAGTAGTTTAGATGTTTTACTGAGTGGATTCTAGCAGTAAAGGATCTCTGCACGCTCTCCAGGTCAGTAATTTCTCCAGCTTTGAAAGGGGCTGTCATTATGTAGCAGTATTCCACTCTAGAGAGCACTAGCGTCTTGAAAAGTATCATCATCGGTATAGCATCTCTAGTGTGAAAAGTTCTTGTTACCCAACCTGTCATTTTTCTTGCAGTTGTGACAGCTACTTTATTGTGTTCTTTAAATGTAAAGTCTTCCGACATCAGTACACCCAAATCCTTTACGTTCCTTTTCCGTTTAATGTTATGATTTGACTGAGTTTTGTAAGTGGTTTCCGTTTTTATATTTTCATTTTTTCCGTAGCGCATGAGCTGAAACTTATGTTCGTTAATCACCATGTTATTTTCTGTAGCCCATAGAAAGACCTGATTTATATCTGATTGGAGGTTTGCCGTGTCCTCTATGTTGCCTACTCTCATGAAGATCCTAGTGTCATCTGCAAAGGATGATACAGTACTATAGGTTGTGTCCTTGTCTATGTCCGATATGAGGATGAGACAGTATTGGAGCAAGCACAGTACCCTGGGGGACTGAGCTCTTTACGGTTGATGGTCCAGATTTTATTTTGTTGACTACTACACATTGGGTTCTATTAGTCAGGAAATTGTTGATCCATTTGCCTATTTTTCCGGTAATTCCTTTTGAACGCATTTTATGTGCAATAACACCATGGTCACATTTGTCAAAGGCTTTTGCGAAATCTGTGTAAATTACATCGGCGTTTTGTTTGTCTTCCATGGCATCTAGTGCCATGTCAGAGTGGTCCAGCAACTGTGATAGGCAAGAGCGCCCTGTTCTGAAACCATGTTGTCCGGGGTTATGGAGATGCTGTGATTCCATGTATTTTGTGATCTTACTTCTTAGCATTCTCTCAAAGATTTTTATGATGTGCGATGTTAGTGCTATCAGTCTGTAGTTTTTTGCCTCTGCCTTATTTCCTCCTTTATGGGGCGGTGCTATCTCTGCTGTTTTTTGTATGTCAGGGATAATGCCAGTATCTAGGCTTTGTCTCCAAAGAATGTGAAGGGCCTGCGATAGCGTTTTTTTTTTACAGTTCTTGATGAATGTAGAGTTCCAAGAGTCAGGGCCTGGTGCAGAGTGCATAGGCATACTGTCTATGGCTTCTTCAAAATCCAGTGGGGATAGGATGACATCTGATATATGATTTGATGTTGGTATCATATCCATGAAAAATTCATTTGGGTTATCAATCTTCAGTGTGTTCAGTGGCTCGCTGAAAACAGTCGTACTGATTGTGTGGTAAGATTCTTGTGTGGTAAGGCGCACTGATTCATGTGTGGTGTTGTGGTAAGTGCAATAATATGTATTGTTTCATTGCAGATAAGAGATTCCAGATCGTTCCAGATTTCCGAAGTACTGAAATGCACACCATACAGGCTTGGTGGATCTAGTGCAAGGTAAAATAATTTACATTTACTTGAATATATTTTTAGTTAATTATCAGTATATATATATATATTATATATATATATATATATATATATATATATATATATATATATATATATATATATATATATATTTATATTTATATTTATATTGTGTGTGTGTATAAATTTGTGTGTGTGTGTAAATCACGGAAATTAACATGTGGTGAAAAATGTGACAGTGTCAGACCACGGAAGAAGAATTGAAACAGGAATTTCCTTAAGTACTTTCATATTTAAATAATACATGTTAAGAAGGAATACATCTTCAGGAGGAATGATTCCTTCTGAAGATATATTATTGAAATACAAAAGTACTTAAGGAAATTCCTGTTTCAATTCTTCCTCAGTGGTCTGACACTCATATGTAATTACCTAAGTGTAGTTACAGGATGAGAGCTACGCTCGTGGTGTCCCGTTTTCCCAGCACTCTTTGTCATATAATGCTTTGAAACTTTTGACGGTTTTGGCCTCCACCACCTTCTCACCTAACTTGTTCCAACTGTCTACCATTCTGTTTGCAAAAGTGAATTATCCTATATATCTTCGGCATCTTTGTTTAGTTCGTTTAAATCTATAACCTCTTGTTCTTGAAATTCCAGGTCTCGGGAAATCTTCCCTATCAAGTTTATCAATTCCTGTTACTGTTTTGTACGTAGTGATCATATCTCCTCTTTTCCTTCTATCTTCTAGTTTTGGAATATTTAATGCCTCTAACGTCTCCTTATAGATCTTGCCCTTCAGTTCTAGGAGCCACTTAGCAGCATGTCTTTGCACTTTTTCCAGTTTGTTGATGTGCTTCTTATGGGGGGGTCAGTTAGTTTTTTAAAAGTTGTTCAATGTCAACCAATATTTTTGACTAGTTGTATATGAAAAGGGCTGCAATTGTTCCAAGTTTCAGTACTGCAGCCTAGATAAAAGGAGATTTTAATTTTTTTAATTTTTTTTCAACGAATATTACACATTTTCAAGTGTTTATAAACAACCACACCTTTCAGATATAATCATTCTATGGCACTTTTCTGTCACATTAGCATATAATAAAGGATCTGTAGGAAGGGATTTTCCAAAACATCTTTAGTTTTCCTAATGCAAATAGTCAAAGTTCCTCCCCAAAATTATGCAAATATATCATGTTTATTGCTATTATAAAATCAATAAATGAACTTAGGAAGCAAAGCTTGTGCTAGATTTTATAGACTCTACATATAAGGTGTAAGTTTCATGTAAATTGAATCAAAAATGAGTTATAAGAATTTTATGTTACCTGAAATAAATAAGTAAAAAATAAAGTCTAAGGTGCTGCTATCTGTGGCTGAGGTTGACATCAACCAATTTGCACCTTACAGATAGGCTTATGTGCCGTCAGGTGTATAAGTTTCATGCAAATCGTCCGATAAAATTTTTTTTTTAACTTTTTTAATAAAACTAATTATATATATATTTTTATAATATATATGCTATTGTGATAGCTGAGAGTCTAGAAATCAACGTGATTTCAGTTGACAAGTGTGTTAATCGTTTTTTTTGATCATTTCGGAAATTTTTGACACAATTCAATATTTTTTCCCCCTTCCTATTTATGCTACGATGCTGAGAATTGGACCAGATGAAACCCTTTTCATATACAGCACGTCAAAAAGTTTTATTGAACTTGAACCTTTTCCTTTTGGCATATATGAATCTAAGGCCCCTTTAAGATATGGGCACTATACAACCGCTGCATATTCTAGCTTTGGCCTAACAAAAGTAATGAATAATTTCTTTAGTATTTCGCCATCCATGTATTTAAAAGCAATTTTGAAGTTAGAAAGCGTGTCATAGGCTCCTCGCACAACGTTCTTTATGTGGTCCTCAGGTGATAGTTTCCTATCTAGAACCACCCCAATATCTCTCTTTATCATAATTCTTTAAAGATTTCTTCATAATTTATAGGTTGTGTGGGGTCTATGTTCTCCTATTCCACATTCCATAACTTGGCATTTATTTACATTACATTCCATTTGCCAAGTGGTGCTCCATATACTTATTTTGTCCAGGCCTTCTTGAAAGGCATTACAATAACTAAGTTTCTTATCCTTCCTATTATCTTAGCATCATCAGCAAACATGTTCATATAATTCTGTATTCCATCTGGCAGATTATTTATGTAGACAATGAACATCACCGGTTCAAGAACAACCCTGTGGTACTCCACTTGTGACATTTCTCCAGTCTGATTGCCCCTGATTACTGCCCTCATTTTTCTATCAGAAAATTTTTCATCCGTGTTAGCTTACCTGTCACCCCTCCAATATGTTCCAGTTTCCAGAACAACCTTTTATGTTGGACTCTATTGAAAGTATATTTTAGGTCCAGATAGATGCAGTCAACCCAACCATCTCTTTCCTGCAAAATCTCTGTGGCTCGATCATAGAAACTGAGTAAATTTGATACACTGGATTTTCAAGATCGAAAACCATACTGTCTGTCTGATATTATATTGTTTCTCTCCAGTTGTTCTACCCATTTAGTTTTAATTATTTTTTCCAATATTTTGAGTATTACGTTTGTCAATGATACAGGTCTAAAATTGAGGGGGTCTTCCCTGCTGCAACTTTTGTAAATTGGAACTATGTTAGCCTTTTCCACACATCTGCTATGACTCCTGTACACAGGCATGTCTGAAGAATCCGCTGAAGTGGTATGGTGAACTCGGGTGCACATTCTCTCAGAATCCATGGTGAAACTCCATCTGGGCCAACTGCTTTGTTCATACTTAGCTCCAAGAATATTTGTTTCACTTTGTCTCTAGACACCTCTATGTGCTCTGTTGTTCTCTGGAATTCTTATTGTCTGCTTCCCTGAAGATCTCATTTTATACAAACACACTTTGGAACTTTTCCTTAAATGTTTCACACATTTCCTTTTAATTTTCTGCATATCTGTCCCCCATTTTCAACATCTGAATATTATACTTTACCTGCAGCTTGCTTTTAATGAATTTATAGAAAGGCCTGGATCTGATTTACATTTGTCTGCCATACCGTTCTCAAAGTTCCTCTCTGCCTCTCTCCTTACTGACGTGTAGTTGTTTCTCGCATCTTTGTATCGCTGGTATGTTTGGGGGTTTGGCCTCTTCCTATAATGATTCCATGCTTGTGTCTCTTAATCTCTGGCCCTCTTGCAATTTCTGTTGAACCAACCCTGGTTTATCCTTTACAGTATTTTGCAGTTTATTTCATGATCCTGTGGTTAATACTTGCATAAATAGTAGATTACAAAATGCATTTTTATGTCATTAGTATTAAATAATAATAATAATGCAAATAATTGACTTATAACAACGTACAATTAATTGGTCGGTGATATTTCATTATTAATATTTTTCATTCTTGCAAAGCCTTAACAAAGCCATTAACATGTTAATATAAACTTGATCACCTTCCACTTTTTTTCTCATGTGCTACCTACATGTACAAACCTTATTCCTAAATCATATCTTGTTCTGAAACTTGTCCTTTATATGTTGTGTATCACCATCTTTGAGAGTTTTATCTGATTGATGTATAAATTACTTTTTCTAATTTTACAGAATTATTGTTATACTGAATTTATTATT
>WNGS01037536.1:0-14799 GCA_020271785.1 Procambarus virginalis
TAAATTTATTTTCGTAGTATTATATTTTGGGTCTTCTAATTATTTTAGACAGCATTGATGAGTAAATCTTTGAAAATTCTTTTGAGACGATTCCTAACCTATACTTCTTCTCAAGGTCATGTTTTTTATTAATAGATTTAAGTATATCCTTTTAAGCCATGGAGTGTTTAACCTTTTATTTGTAACTTGTGTTGTTAGCATTGGACAGTGGGAGTTATAAAGGTTTAGAGTTTTCTGAAGAAATGTTTGCACTGCTAGGATGATGTTCACTATGTCACCTAATTCAGCCTCCCAGTTGATGTTAGCAGCAGCAGCAATAAAGTTGCTTATAGACATTTCATTGTGCAGCCTAAGCTTATCTTCCTTGTATCTAGAGGTGGTTTGTTAATGTTGGTTAGGAGAAATGAGGGGTAATGGTCTGTGGTCCTATCAATGATTATCCTTGAAGTAAGTGGAGAGGTTATGTTAGTCCAGATGTGGTCAAGAGCAGAGGCAGTACTATCAGTGATTCTAGTACGTCTAGTGATTAATTAAGGGTATGAGGAAGCAGGAATTCATACAGTTGAGGAAACTAGCAGCAGGAGGGTTATCAGGCTCGCAGAAGTCTATATTAAAGTTCCCTGCGATAATTAATAATCCCCTGTGATACCTTAATAAACATTTGAATTTGAATTAGATGGTTTTTGTTCAGTCTGTTATCTAGTATTAGATTTCCAAGATTAGAGTTGAATTCAGACACATCAGTGTTAGGTAAAAAATGAAAAAATTAAAAAAAAAATAAAAAATTGTAAAAAAATTATAACTAATAGAGATTCACAAATAAAGCTTATATTTGTAGATATATATTACCAGAAAGGCAGAGATAAAAAAGTTTTGTGAATCCATCACAGAGATTATACCTTATTAGAGGAAAGATGTTCATGTTTTATACAAGGTGTTTTGGCTGACGCTCTCCCATCAATGGGAATTACAACCTTACGAAGAGCAGTGTTAATTTAACCTTGATACAGAGCACCACTTGGTTCCCGAACTTTAGTTATCCGAAACTTCCAGTTTCCCTATTGGTGTTGGGGAGTCATGCTACACGAACTAAGTTCGGGTAGGAAGTAGTCCGCCAAGCTTCACACCGGCCGGGGTTGGGGTTACCCTACACGAACCAAGTTCGGGTGAGGAAGCGGTCAGCCAAGCCTTGCGCCCGGCCCGTGGTGGTGGGTGGGTGGGTGGGTGGGAGATGGTTTAGTTTGCCCACTGACCGTGTCGGGCACCACCACTCTGGTGCCTGCTACCCTGTGACGTCACAGATTCACGGCCTATTGTTCCCATTGTTTAAATTTGTCACAAGACTGGAGTGTTCATTCCGTGACTTTGTTTTACATATCAGCACAATCAAGGAACATCCGTGCACCATGTCAACTCCAAATGCACGCATTGTGTCAATGAAAGCATCTACAAGTGGGTTACGTAAAACAAAGAGGTAAGTGATGACATTTGAGAAGAAAGTTGAAATAGTTAAGAAGGTGGAGAGCAGTGTCCCGCGAAGTGTCGTGTGCGCTGAATATGGCATTAGTAAAAGTACTGTTTTTGATCTTAACCCTCAAACCGCGCATATCATATATAAATGATATCAGTGACAAAACCGAAACCGCGCACATCATTTATATATGATTTTGTGTCTAGCACTATAATTTAAACGCCCTGCCTGGGATAGGGGCAGCTATAGTACAGCCACGACTGATAGTTGCCAGATGCCACCTAGAAAAAAAATCCAGCCCAACATTCTTGGGTGTGAGAGCATCAGTATTGAGCAAGCCACCAAGGCTGGTGCACGCAGCACGAGCTCACAGCACCGCTGTTCAGCTTGTGACCACAGCATCGCCTACAAATGCCAAAATATAAGTGATACTGCTATTATTTAGCAGTGATAGTATTACTGAAGCCCCCTGAATTTGATAAAACTGACCAGGATTCTGATAACAGCTTGATTGTGGAGATATTTAGCGCTGTGCTCGATGGAGCTGGCCGGCCGAGCGGACAGCACGCTGGACTTGTGATCCTGTGGTCCTGGGTTCGATCCCTGGCGCCAGCGAGAAACAATGGGCAGAGTTTCTTTCACCCTATGCCCATGTTACCTAGCAGTAAAATAGGTACCTGGGTGTTAGTCAGCTGTCATGGGCTGCTTCCTGGGGGTAGAGGCCTGGTCGAGGGCTGGGCCGCGGGGACACTAAAAGCCCCGAAATCATCTCAAGATAACCTCAAGATGGAGGGAGGAGTACGGCTGTGGAGGGAGGGTTGTGGGCGTCGTCCTCTGACTGTGTGTGGCCACCATTTATTGACTGCACTCACCATATCATCTTAGTGGTTCGCTATGGTGAACACAAATGTAGATACTTACATATAACGTGTGTATAGTGTGAGATAACAGCGAGAGGAGTAGGTTGGGAGCTGCCATTTTGGTGAGAGAGGAGCGTCGTCTGCACGACTTGGCATGTTGTTTACTGGTGGCCACTATGGTCTTTGGGCACCATACCAGCTTATTTGTACAGGTATGGTGAATAAAACAGGTAGATACTTATATATAATGTGTGTATGTAGCGTAATAACACCACAACCAATATTGTTGGAGGAGAAATATTAGTGCGTCTGGCTCTTTGTGCCTTTACTCACCATACAAGCTTAGATGTACAGTTATGGTGAACAAAACATGTAAATACGTATATATAATGTCTGTGTATAGTGAATAAATGCAAAAACAGTATTGTGGGAGGAGAATGAGGGTGAGTGAGGTGGTGTTGAGGGAGGGGAGTGGCAGTGAGTGGCTCGCTGGTGTGTGGCGGCCACTCCTCGTTGCTTTTTGACTCACAAGACCAACTTAGTAGTTCGTTATGGTGAACAAAACATGCAGATACTTATATATAACCTGAGTATATAGTGTAACAAAAGCAAAACTATTTGTTTATTGTTTTATGAACATAATAATTGAATCACTTATATGCACACCATAATTTTGAGTACAGCGATGGTTCACACATTTTATTATATAAATATACCACAATTCACTGTATTGAATAATATTACTGCAAAAAAACTAAGAAAAAATCAATCGAAGACATTGAACTAATTAGGTAATAATATATTTGTGGCAACTGCCGTCTGACAGCTCGGGCGGAGTAGACCTCGTCTGGCGAAGGCTCTGCCAACGCCCCATTTTTGCCACACTTCCCTACCCTATTGCAGCTAAAATATGCCACCTACGATTTTTTTAGTTATTTTTTCCGTGATCAGGGAACAAAAATTAACACTTCAATAAGATGAAAGAATTTTTTGGATTTTTTTTGTTGCGCCTGTGGGTGTGAATTCCATTTGGGCCACTAGCGGTTTGAGGGTTAAGGGTTAATTACGTCGCACGAGACGTCAAGCATTCAGTGAGTATTTCCAAATTAATTACTGTCACACCGACAACCTATTAATTCAGACAACTTATGATAGACACTGCTGCTACCCAATTGACAGGTGTCTTTCCGGTTTTATGACAGAACCCTCGTTAAGGTAATTTTATTACCCTACTTCACAAGGCTACTCTACACCCTGTATAAACAACAACATTAACACTATGATTTCACCCAGTGGCGGGTGCTAATTCCCTTTAATCAGCTACTCGAGTGCTTAATCCCCTGCCCGAAGACAGATACGGTAAGTCCAATGAATTATGACGGCTATAACAGCTCAATTGACTTCGCCCATGACAGGTAGTCAACTCCTTACATTAATCAATCGCTTAATTACCGATGGCTCGTTAATTCGTTAACACTACGGTAGTCTTCCTCCTGACAACTCCTCACCACTGCAGGCGATGAGTCACAATAACGTGGCTAAAGTATGATGGCAAGACCACACACTAGAAGGTGAAGGGACGACGACGTTTCGGTCCGTCCTGGACCATTCTCAAGTCGATTGTGATGAGGAAGTAGATGCAGGCAATAAATAGGCAAGAGAAAGGTGAGGAGCAAAGTGTAGTAGAGGGGATAGTAGTAGGAATAAGAACTGCAGAAGGCCTATTGGCCCATACGAGGCAGCTCCTATTATAACCACCAAATGAGAAGGAGATAGTAATAGGAATAACAAGAGGATAGTAAGGGAACATAAAGAAAACAATGAACAGAAAAGAGAGAAGAGAGAACGAAAAGGAAAGAGAAAAAGAGATAAATGGAAGGGTAAGCTCACCACTGCCTGAAGTCACTGTGACTACTGCTAATTACACAAATTAGCAAAGGGGTGCTCAGTTGCCTGTCACATGGACAGGTAACTACACCCACAAATTTGTTACAAAGCTGTTCAACAACACAACAATATCCTCATTAAACAATTATGTCCCCCAGTGACGTTAATAGCCTAAATTGAGATGTAGACCGTGCGCCACACCTGTCACAGGTAAACGCAAGGCGCACATCTCCGGGGGTGGGGAGGTGTCCTGGGCGCGGCCGGTCGTACCAGGTGTGTTTCACGGCGGGGTGTGTGTCGCTGGGGGGTGGGGGGGGGGTAGAAAAAGGGGGTGTTTAAGGGTAGAAAGAAAGTATAGGAACAGGTGTGGAGGAGGAGTAGGTGTAAGGTGAATATGTATGTGTTGATAACGTAGAGTTAAGCACCATATGTAGATTTATGAGCATCAACTAGTTAGCTTTTTTTTTTGACACACTGTACTCCACTTCATATAGTCTAGGGTAGCTGCACTAATGCAGATGTACCTAAGGAATTAATAAAAAAAATGAGGTACCTGGAGCTTTGCAATTACTTTATTCACTCTCGTATTCTTGAAGATATCCTCACAGTGTACCCAAAATTTGCCAGTGCAGGCTACTAAACATATGGCCCTGTATGACTAACCATCCTGCGAGATGGGGACCTTTATTACCACTGCTACCTTATTCAATCTTGTGTTGATGATATCCTCAAAATGCATCCGGAGTCTGCCAGTGCAGACTGCTTATCACATGCCTCTGTATGACTAACCATCCTGTGTGATGGGGATTTTCTAGCATCAACTAGTTAGCTTTTTTTTTGACACACTGTACTCCACTTCATATAGTCTAGGGTAGCTGCACTAATGCAGATGTACCTAAGGAATTAATAAAAAAAAAATAGTTAAATAATAATAGTTAAATAATAATAGTATGTAGGATGGTGATGGGTAGGTTGAGTGAGGAGAGGCCTCCCCCCCCCCAACACACACACACACACACACACACACACACACACACACACACACACACACACACACACACACACACACACACACACACACACACGCTTTGAAACTACTGGTGGAGGCCAAGACCGTCAGTAGTTTCAAAGTGTTATATGACAAAGAGTGCTGGGAAGACGGGACACCACGAGCGAAACTCTCATCCTGTAACTACACTTAGGTAATTACACACAGACAGACAGACAGACAGACAGACAGACAGACAGACAGACAGACAGACAGACAGACAGACAGACAGAGATAGAGAGAGATATAGATATAGATATATATATATATATATATATATATATAGAGAGAGAGAGAGAGAGAGAGAGAGAGAGAGAGAGAGAGAGAGAGAGAGAGAGAGAGATGTATAGATAGATAGATAGATAGATAGATAGATAGATAGATAGATTTGACATTCAATACCTTCCTCCCTTGGGTAAAAGTGACCATGTTTTTTTGGGAATAAAGTATGCAATGCGTTATAATCTGGAAGAAAACAAGGAGGTTGAAGCAGTTGAAAAACCTGACTTCAGGAGAGGACATTATGGCCACCTTAGAATTTTTTTAGCGAGTATAATTGGACTGACTTGATGCTAGACAAGGAAGTGAATGAGATGTATGTCAAGTTTTGTGAAATATATGATATAGGCACAAAAAATTTATACCAAAACAGAGATGCAGAACTAGGAACAAGATTGGTTCAATAGAAATTGCGAGAGGGCCAGAGACCAAAAGACACAAAAATGGAATCAATACAGGAAGAGGCCAAACCCCCAAACATACCAGCGATACAAAGATGCGAGAAACAACTACACGGCAGTGAGCAGAGAGGCAGAAAGAAATTTTGAAAAAGGGATTGCAGACAAATGTAAAACAGAACCAGGTCTATTCTATAAATTCATAAAACAACAAATTGCAGGTAAAGGATAATATTCAGAGGTTGAAAATGGGAAACAGATTCACGGATAATGAAAAGGAAATGTGTGAAACACTAAACGAAAAGTTCCAAAGTGTGTTTGTACAAAATGAAATCTTTAGGGAACCAGACACAATAAGAATTTCAGGGAACAACATAGAGCACATAGAGGTGTCTAGAGATGAAGTGGAAAAAATGCTCAAGGAGCTAAGTAAGAACAAAGCAGTTGGTCCAGATGGAGTGTCATTATGGGTTCTGAGACAATGTGCACTTGAGCTCAGCATTCCACTTCAACTGATTTTTCAGGCATCCCTGAGTACAGGAGTTGTAGCTGATGTGTGGAAAAAGGCTAACATAGTTCCAATCTACAAAAGTGGAAGCAGGGAAGACCCCCTTAATTATAGACCTGTATCATTGACAAGTGTAATAGTCAAAATATTGGAAAAAATAATTAAAACTAAATGGGTAGAACACCTGGAGGAAAACGATATAATATCAGACAGACAGTATGGTTTTCGATCTGGAAGATCCTGTGTAATGAACTTGCTCAGTTTTTATGATCGGGCCACAGAGATTTTACAGGAAAGAGATGGTTGGGTTGACTGCATCTATCTAGATCTAAAACAGGCTTTCGACAGAGTTCCCCATAAGAGGTTGTTCTGGAAACTGGAACATATTGGAGGGGTGAAAGGTAAGCTACTAACATGGATGAAAAATTTCCTAATTGACAGAAAATGAGGGCCGTAATCAGAGGCAAGGTATCGGATTGGAGGAATGTCACGAGTGGAGTACCACAGGGTTCAGTTCATGCACCGGTAATGTTCATTGTCTACATAAACGATCTACCAGTGGGAATACAGAATTACATGAACATGTTTGCTGATGATGCTAAGATAATAGGGAAGATAAGAAACCTAGATGATTGTCATGCCCTTCAAGAAGACCTGGACAAAATAAGTATATGGAGCAACACTTGGCAAATGGAATTTAATGTGAATAAATGCCATGTTATGGAATGTGGAATTGGAGAACATAGACCCCACACAACCTATAAATTATGTGAGAAATCTTTAAAGAATTCTGACAAAGAAAGGGATCTAGGGGTGGTTCTAGATAGAAAACTGTCACCTGAGGACCACATTAAGAACATTGTGCGAGGAGCCTATGCTACGCTTTCTAACCTCAGAATTGCTTTTAAATACATGGATGGAGAAATACTAAAGAAATTGTTCACGACTTTTATTAGACCAAAGCTGGAATATGCAGCGGTTGTATGGTGCCCATATCTTAAGAAGCACATCAACAAACTGGAAAAGGTGCAACGACATGCCACTAAGTGGCTCCCAGAACTGAAGGACAAGAGCTACGAGGAGAGGTTAGAGGCATTAAATATGCAAAAACTAGAAGATAGAANAGACTGGAACAGAGACAGATGGCTCTGTCTCTATGAAACTGGAACATATTGGAGGGGTGACAGGTAAGCTACTAACATGGATGAAAAATTTGCTAACTGACAGAAAAATGAGGGCCGTAATCAGAGGCAAGGTATCGGATTGGAGGAATGTCACGAGTGGAGTACCACAGGGTTCAGTTCTTGCACCGGTAATGTTCATTGTCTACATAAACGATCTACCAGAGGGATTACAGAATTACATGAACATGTTTGCTGATGATGCTAAGATAATAGGGAAGATAAGAAACCTAGATGATTGTCATGCCCTTCAAGAAGACCTGGACAAAATAAGTATATGGAGCAATACTTGGCAAATGGAATTTAATGTGAATAAATGCCATGTTATGGAATGTGGAATTGGAGAACATAGACTCCACACAACCTATAAATTATGTGAGAAATCTTTAAAGAATTCTGACAAAGAAAGGGATCTAGGGGTGGTTCTAGATAGAAAACTGTCACCTGAGGATCACATTACAAACATTGTGCGAGGAGCCTATGCTACACTTTCTAACCTAAGAATTGCTTTTAAATACATGGATGGCGAAATACTAAAGAAATTGTTCACGACTTTTATTAGACCAAACTGGAATATGCAGCAGTTGTGTGGTGCCCATATCTTCTGAAGCACAACAACAAACTGGAAAGGTGCAAAGACACGCTACTAAGTGGCTCCCAGAACTGAAGGGCAAGAGCTATGAGGAGAGGTTAGAGGCATTAAATATGCAAAAACTAGAAGATAGAAGAAAAAGAGGCGATATGATCACTACATACAAAATAGTAACAGGAACTGATAAAATCGACAGGGAAGATTTCCTGAGACCTGGAACTTCAAGAACAAGAGGTCATAGATTTAAACTAGCTAAACACAGATGCCGAAGAAACGTAAGAAAATTCACCTTCGCAAATAGTGTGGTAGACGGTTGGAACAAGTTAGGGGAGAAGGTGGTGGAGGCCAAAACCGTCAGTAGTTTCAAAGCGTTATATGACAAAGAGTGCTGGGAAGACGGGACACCACGAGCGTAGCTCTCATCCTGTAACTACACTTAGGTAATTACACTTAGGTAATTACACACACACACACACACACACACACACACACACACACACACACACACACACACACACACACACACACACAAGTGGAGTACCACAGGGTTCAGTTCTTGCACCAGTGATGTTTATTGTCTACATAAATGACCTACCAGTTGGTATACAGAATTATATGAACATGTTTGCTGATGATGCTAAGATAATAGGAAGGATAAGAAATTTAGATGATTGTCATGCCCTTCAAGAAGACCTGGATAAAATAAGTATATGGAGCACCACTTGGCAAATGGAATTTAATGTTAATAAATGTCATGTTATGGAATGTGGAATAGGAGAACATAGACCCCACACAACCTATATATTATGTGAGAAATCTTTAAAGAACTCTGATAAAGAAAGAGATCTAGGGGTGGTTCTAGATAGAAAACTATCACCTGAAGACCACATAAAGAATATTGTGCAAGGAGCCTATGCTATGCTTTCTAACTTCAGAATTGCTTTTAAATACATGGATGGGGATATACTAAAGAAATTGTTCATGACTTTTGTTAGGCCAAAGCTAGAATATGCAGCTGTTGTTTGGTGCCCATATCTTAAGAAGCACATCAACAAACTGGAAAAGGTGCAAAGACATGCTACTAAGTGGCTCCCAGAACTGAAGGGTAAGAGCTACGAGGAAAGGTTAGAAGCATTAAATATGCCAAAACTAGAAGACAGAAGAAAAAGAGGTGATATGATCACTACATACAAAATAGTAACAGGAATTGATAAAATCGACAGGAAAGATTTCCTGAGACCTGGAACTTCAAGAACAAGAGGTCATAGATATAAACTGGCTAAACACAGATGCCGAAGAAATATAAGAAAATTCACTTTCGCAAACAGAGTGGTAGACGGTTGGAACAAGTTGGGGGAGAAGGTGGTGGAGGCCAAGACCGTCAGTAGTTTCAAAGCGTTATATGACAAAGAGTGCTGGGAAGACGGGACACCACGAGCGTAGCTCTCATCCTGTAACTACACTTAGGTAATTACACTTAGGTAATTACACACACACACACACACACACACACACACACACACACACACACACACACACACATAAATGATGATATATGATCATCATCATATACACCATCAAAGGTAAAACCTCAATAAAGTGTTTAAAATAATGAAAGTCTTTTTTTTCTGGTGGATCTCCAGTGGTTTCTCGAGCAATGTTTCTAGCAGAAGCCAGTCTTAGCTTAACAAATCAGGCCCCCCAAGATCCATCCAGTGCCTATGGAGAGCCACAACCAGAATATGGCTCACTCTACAAGGTGAAGGGGACCTGAGGTTAATCACAAAATTAAACAAGAGCTGCCAGATAGCATAGATGCAATAAAACTAGTGAATGTTCTAAGGAAATTAGGCACCTCAATTTAAACAAACTTAAGTCCTAGGGCATGTAACATACAATCTTGGGGGACTAAAGAGTATGGTGTTTTTTTATATTTAATGTAGTTTGGTTACAGCAGTTAGATGCTAGAAATGGTACAACAGTGTTGAAATACGTTAAGACAAAGATGCTCTTTATGTGCTGGTGGAGTCATGTTGGTGCTGAAGGTTGCTGGAAGCAGAGAGCTTCCAGTGACCTGGGGTAGAGTGCTAGAAGGAGGGAGAGAGCAGAGAGCCTGAACGTGGGTGGGAGTGAAGAGCTCGGATAAGGGATGAGAGTGGAGAGCTCGAATGAGGGGTGAGAGTCGAGAGCTCAATTAAGGCTGGGATTGGCTGTCTGCTCTGTTGAGAGGCTTGTAGCATCTGGTGTAAGAGTTGGAACTAGAGTGACTATTCTATGTCCTCAGTGACTGTGAAGATATCTGTTCACCTGACTGTGTTGTACCCTGTTGGCATTATTATTTGGCAGGCTTATCATCATTTGGTCTGATGGGAAACTTGTTGGCTAATTTCGGCTGTCCTAAACATTTTGTTGAATTTTTTTCTACAGATTTATTTATTGGTTAGTGAGTACAGTTACATGTATCATTAGCAATTATGGGGTTTGTTGGTGACTTTTAAATGCGTGGGAAAGATTTCTTGTAGTATGGAACAGCTTGGGGTTAATTTAAATGGCTGCTACATAAATGACTACTAACCTAACCTAACATTACTGTATCTCTAATGTGGCTGATACAGGCGAGGCACAAAGCTTACCTCACCTAGGGTGACGGCAACTCTAACCCATAACAAATCAAAGCCTAAACACAGCATCTATTTAAAGAAATGTAATTTAGTATTCAGGTAATGCCATCACTGCACTACCAGGACCCATCATAAGGGTCCTGGTAGTATAGTCGGGTTCGTTCTTGACTCACAATAGAGTATTTCGGGTTTGAATCCCAGGCGGGAGAGAAATGGTTGGGGGGTTGCATTTCTTATCACCTAATCCCCCT
Organism: Procambarus virginalis; assembly: GCA_020271785.1. Lineage (NCBI taxonomy): Eukaryota > Metazoa > Arthropoda > Malacostraca > Decapoda > Cambaridae > Procambarus > Procambarus virginalis. The sequence goes on from WNGS01037536.1 coordinate 11,097, forward strand.
GAAATTATTGTATGTAAATATTGTTTGAGATTAATTGTGCTTGGGATTTTCTCAGCTGTAGATGAGGATATTTCCTTGCTTTATTGTAATATAAATATTGTATTTTTGTATTATAAATAAAAGAGAAACAAAATACCCCCTGTCCACCTAGCTGTAAATGGGTACCCAGGAGTTAGTCAGCTTGTCGTGAGGTTACATCTTGGGTCAGTAATTACTGGGGTCCCGGTAGTACAGCCGGGTTCGTTCTCAACACACAATAGAAAATTCCGGGTTCTAATCCCGGGTGAGACAGAAATGGATGGGCACATTTCCTTTCACCTAATGCACCTGTTCCCTTAGCAGTGAGTAGGTACTCTCAGGAGTTAGTCAACTTGTTGTTTGGTTGCATCCTGAGCAGGATCAGTAATTCATCCTTGGGTGGGTGGGGGGGAGAACATGATAAAGGCCAAGCGTATATTTTCTGGCTTCCTGTCCCCCGACAAAATTATTACTAATTAAATAAATAAAATAAATAAATAAATAATATGTTTATTTAGGAAAGGTACATACATAAAGTGAATTTTACATAAAGTGGATTTATAGATAGAGCTAGTACATACAATGCCTAAAGCCACTATTACGCAATGCGTTTCGGGCAAGAAAAACATTAATATCTAAAACTTAATACTAATTGAGCAAAAAGAATAAAATGTATTAAGAACAGATACAAATAAAGATAAAAAAGGGGGGAACATAATTAATTCGACCCAGGGGAGGAAGGGGACTTCGATATAAGCTTAACATGTACTGTAGATATAAAGTGGTTGCCTGTTCCTGTCACAATTAATTATTAATATAATTAATTATTGTATGGCCCAGTTCTATCTCCTTACCTCCATAGGCATATAGGCATTGCATAGCTAGGCCTGCCATACAAAATAAAAATACAATTATACATAAACTGCATGAAATTTTAGATTAGCAGCCTTGAATTGTACTATTATGCTTACACTGTATCCTGCCCATGTTCCTTTGAGTAAAACTAAGAGAAAAATAATTCATTAATCACATCTCTCAGCCTGACATTAACTTATAAGTCTAAACTTAATCATTCCAAAGATTTACCTGATGGCCTGATCAAATTTGCTACTCTTGAGCCACATAGCGTTGGCGTACCGGTCAATAGTGCTCGCCATATATTAGAAACACCTGAAACACCTGACACAGCCATCCCGGTCTCCTTCACTGAGCTGCTATCTTGGGGCTGTTGTTGACACAGAGTTCATCAGCTGAATCCGGATTCTCAACTCGTCACAGCGACCCGGATTCTTGGGTGGATATTAGATTGGTTTCTAACTGTCGGGATAGTAATTAAACCAGTTAATAAGCCTTTCGAGGCCACTCTAGGTCAACTTAAGATGCACTACAATACAATACAATGTAATATAATATAAAGCAATACAATTTATTTATTTATTTATTTAAACTTGACCTTGACACACTGCCTGAATTTGTTAATGAAGAACCCTGCTGGTCGGTGAGCTTAAGACCTTAATGCCAGACACCCACACTTTGGTGACAACTGTCATCAGCCCAATGTCAATGGACGGAAACTGTCACTCTTTGTCAGGGGGAAGTGAAAACCTTAGGGTCCTGGGTGATGGACAGCCAACTCACCTCAGAGGAGGGAGATTAGACTATGCTCTCCTGCTGAATGCACAGGACACGGATGCCAGTACACGTATTGTGCACAGTTTATGTAGTGACCATTGGGCACTGATTACCACCGTCGACATGAGCAAGAGAAGGAAAGAGACAAATAAACGAAAGAGGTTATCACTCGGACCAGATATGAGGCCGCACTTCATAAACAGGATGAGTGACTGGTTCACGGAATACCAAATCCCAGAAGACATTGACACATTTGTTGACGACCTTAATCACCAAATTGAGAGCTGTCTAAGAGTTCCGCGCCGTACGCCTGGGCGAAGTAACCCTAAGAGGAAGAAAATAAAATGGTATGAGATTGATTACATAAAGATGCTTAACGCAAATGTACGAGACATGAGTAGAGAGTACCGAGACATCCCACTGAGAGTAACCAAGAGTTGTTTAAAACTGTGTGTCAAGTAGCCAGGAAGAGAAGATTAAAGAGGCGGGAAAGACAATGGCTTGAGTTCACTAGCTCTATTGGACGGGAAACATCTGCAAGACAAGTGTGGGCAAAATTCAGATAGCTAAGGGGGCAGAGCCCGGCCTGCGGCTCACAAAGACCCCCAGGGTAAGGCTGAAGAACTAATTCACAAGTGGAGTGATGCAGCATCCTCCTCCTCCCTCCCTGCAGAAATCAGCAGGGAACAGCTCCTGCGACATGATGACAGAAGAATTAGGATAACAAGAGCACTGTCTAGTGATGACGAATATGGGGACCCAATCACAGCCCAGGAAGTAAGGGGCGCTATGAAAAAGGGTAAAAGTACAGCACCTGGTGAAGATGGCGTCACCTACGACATACTCAATGCACTGTGTGAAGTGTCTGGGAATCCACTACTCCACTGTTTAACAAGTCATTCCTAAGTGGAGTGTTGCCCACACAATGGAAACACGCAATAATTGTTCCAATACCAAAGCCTAATGACCCTGGTAATTACAGACCTATCAGTCTCGTGTCATGCACTTGCAAGATGCTTGAAAGATCATCCTAAACCGACTGTTGCACAAAATAGGCAGGTTAGGGGAGGGGGTCAATGGATTTGTTAAAGGACGGAGCACAGCAAATTGTATAGTTAATTACTTGGCTAATGACACGGCTAGGTACTCTGTATTTGTGGACATCAAAGGAGCCTTCGACAAAGCACAGGGGATTGCGATCCTAGACGAGCTTGCATGCATGGGTGTCAAGGGGAGACTCTTGAAATGGGTGAAGACTACCTCACAGGAAGGAAAGCCAAGGTTTGCTTCAATGGAGCAGTTTCCAGAACAATGAATATGGAACTCGGGACCCCCCAAGGCGGAGTCTTAAGCCCTACACTATTCAATGTACTTATGAACGCCATTGCAAATATTGATTTTCGGAAGGAACACAACAAGTGGGATATGCAGATGATGTCCTAATACAAGCTCCCACCTTGGAAAAATTGAACAGTCCATTGAACTCCTTGGAAGGAAATGTATTGAGCTCGGTTTCACTCTCTCCACAAACAAAACGAAGGCATACTCTCATCACAAGCGGAGAGCAAATGAAGAACTGCAAATTAATGGTGTAACACTTGAAGGGTTTGACCACTATCGATACCTTGGCGTCACTGTCGGCTCTAACAAGGGGAAGAAAGAGAACTCAATCAACTCATAGGAACATGCAAAAGTCGACTCAGGGCACTGAAAGCTATGACCTGGAATGGACATGGAGCCTCTATTGCCGTGCTTAAAATGATGTACACAGCCTATGTGCGCTCCGTCATAGACTATGCCGCACCAGTTTTGTGCACCTACTCCCAAAGCGATATGAAAGGCTTGAAAGCATTCAAAATGAAGCCATGACAATATTCTTGGAGTTCAAGAACTGCCAAAACTCCAATCTACGAGAGGAGTTGTCCCTTCCCAGTGTTAAAAGCAGAATTCAGGAGCTGAATGCTAAGCTGTTCAATTGGATATCAGAGATCCCCTTACAATGATATTGCTAAGAAAAAAAACTGAGCTCTGTGCTACTTTCAGGGGAAACAGA
>WNGS01037542.1:0-11853 GCA_020271785.1 Procambarus virginalis
ACCATAATTAAGATAGGGTTAGTTAGTGCACAAAATATAGTGAGAGGAGAGCGGAGTTAGGAACATAATATCTGATTTTGGAGAGTATACCAACTGTCTTAGAGACTTTCTTCGTTATGTGTTGAATGTGGGTGCTGAAGTTGAGTCTCTTGTCTAGGAATAGGCAAAGAAACTTGCCATCATTTTTATTACTGATGTTAATGTTGTCTATCTGTAGCTGAATTGCATTTGATGATTTGCTTCCAAATAAGATGTAGTAAGTCTTTTCGATGTTTAATGTTAGTTTGTTAGTTGGCACCCATAAGTGGACTTTTTTTAATTCATTATTCACAACATTATTTAGTGTATGTGGGTTGAGGTCTGAATAGATAAGGGTAGTATCGACAGCAAACAATATAGGTTTGAGAATATTAGAGACATTAGGCAGATCGTTTATATATATAAGAAATAGAAGAGGTCCTAAGATACTGCCCTGTGGCACTCCAACGGTAATTGGTAGAGTGGAAGAAGTTGTATCATTGATAGTTACATATTGGTGTCTGTCACTAAGATAGGATCGGATGTAGTCAAGGGCAAGGCCTCGGATTCCATAATGCTGGAGTTTAAGTAAGAGGTAGTTGTGATTAACAGTATCAAAGGCTTTTCTTATGTCAATGAAGAGTCCAATCGGAAACTCATTTTTGTCAGGGGCTGAGTAGATTATGTCAAGGAGACTAATGATTGCATCATTGGTGCTCTTTTGGAACCGGAAGCCAAACTGGCAGGGGCTGAGTATGTCGAATTTTACGAGGTATGAATAGAGCTATTTGTAAATAATTTTTTCAAATATTTTTGATAGAGTGGGTAGGTTTGATATTGGTCTATAATTGTTTATGTCCGCCGGATTGCTTCCTTTATGGACTGGCGTTACTCTTGCTTTTTTGAGGATATCAGGGAAGGTGTGACACTCTATAGATTTGTTGAACAGTAGGGCTATGGGTGGGGCAAGGGCATGGGAGGCTCTCTTGTATACAATGGACGGAATTTCACTGGTGTTCCCTGCCTTGGCTTTTAGAGAGTGTATGATGGACAACATCTGCCGGGCTGATTGGTGAAAGGAGAAGAGAGTTTGGATAGGTGCCTGAGAGATATGTGTTAATATGTGTCTGAGTCTGTGGGATTTTACTGGCAAGATTAGCACCAACCGATGAAAAGAAACTATTAAATTCATTTGCCATTTCTAAATCAGTTGACGGTATATCCCCATCCTTGTAGAGTTTTATTTGGTTGTGTGAGTGTTGTTTAGTTCCTAGGATACTAGAGATGGTTTTCCATGTGCTTTTCATGTTGCCTTTTGCTTCACTGAATCTATTCACATAATATGCAAGTTTTGCCTTTCTTATGATATTGGTAAGCATTGATGAGTAACTTTTAGCTACTTCCTTTGAAACTAGGCCAATCCTAAGTTTCTTTTCATATTCATGTTTCTTGTTGATTGAGTTGAGAATGCCACTTGTGAGCCATGGATTGTTTAATCTTTTGTCAGTTACTTGCTTGGTAATCAGAGAACACTGTATGAACATCAGAGATCCACGGTTGTTGAACGTCCTACCAATGAGCATCAGAAATATTACAGGAACAACCGTGGACATCTTTAAGAGGAAACTAGATTGTTTCCTTCAAGGAGTGCCGGACCAACCGGGCTGAGGTGGGTATGTGGGCCTGCGGGCCGCTCCAAGCAACAGCCTGGTGGACCAAACTCTCACAAGTCAAGTTTGGCCTCGGGCCGGGCTTGGGGAGTAGAAGAACTCCCAGAACCCCATCAACCAGGTATCAACCAGAACCCATCAACCAGCCAAGGAATTTGCCATCTACTTTGTTACAAATTTGGGTATTGTTTATTCTGAGATTTATTTGATTTGAGGATTTATTGCCAAACAGAATATAGAAAGTTTTGTCAATATTGAGGGTGAGTTTGTTGGCAGTTAGCCAGTGATGGACTTTATTTAGTTCAGTATTCACTGTGACATTTAGAGCAAGGGGGTCAGGACTGGAGTAAATGATGGTCGTGTCGTCAGCAAACAGAATTGGTTTGAGGCGTTGGGAGGCATTTGGAAGGTCATTAATGTAGATGAGAAAGAGGAGAGGGCCAAGTATGCTGCCCTGAGGAACACCAATGTTGATGGGTAGGGTGGGAGAAATTGAATTATTCACAGAAACATACTGGAGCCAGTAAGTAAGGTAAGACTTAAGGTATTGCAGGGAGTGTCCTCTGGCTCCATAATGATGTAATTTAAGAAGAAGGTTTTGGTGGTTGACAGTGTGAAAAGCCTTACGCAGGTCCACAAATAACCCAACAGGGAACTCATTTTTATCAAGAGCTGCATGTGTCAAGTTAATCATACTAATAAGTGCATCGTTAGTGCTTTTTGGGGTCTGAAGCCATATTGACAAGAGCTATGTATATTGAGTTTGGCTAGATAAGAGTAAAGCTGCTTGTAGATTAGTTTTTCAAATATTTTTGACAAGCTAGGCAGGATTGATATAGGTCTGTAGTTGTTAACATCTGTGAGATCACCACATTTGTGGACAGGGGTTACTCTCGCTTTCTTTAGAATATCTGGAAAGGTTTGGAGTTCAAGTGACTTGTTGAAGAGCAATGCAATAGCAGGGGCTAAAGTTCTGGAGGCTTTTTTGTAAATTAAAGTTGGTATCTCCTCAAGGGCACTAGACTTGGTTTTAAGGGAAAGGATTATGTCAGTAACATCAGTGGAGTTAGTAGGCATTAGGTACAGAGACTGTGGATAGTTTCCTGTAAGATAGTCCTGGATATTAGTACTGGACGATGGAATATCATTTGCAAGGGATGACCCAATGGAAGAGAAGAACCTATTGAACTCAATAGCAGTGTCAGAGGCTGAAAGCAGGCCATCATTATTTGACAGGAGTATTGGTTTGTTATTTATAATCTTCTTTGATCCCAATATTTAAGAAATTGTGCTCCATGTTTTCTTAATATTGCCCTTTGTGTGGGTAAATTTGTCTTCGTAGTATTTAATTTTGGCTCTCCTAATTATTTTAGATAGCAATGATGAGTAATTCTTTGAGAATTATTTGGAGACAATTCCTAACCTATACTTCTCAAGGTCATGCTTTTTATTAATGGATTTAAGTATCCCTTTGTAAGCCAAGGATTGTTTAGCCTTTTAGTTGTGACTTGTTTCTTTAGCATAGGACAGTGGGTGTTATAAAGGCTGAGAGTTTTTTGAAGAATTGATTGAACTGCAAGGTTTCTTAGATTAAGGACCTGCCCGAAACGCTGCGCGTACTAGTGGCTTTACAAGATTGTAATTACCATATTATATATTCTCACATTCCCAATGTACCTTCTTGTATATGAATAAATAAATAAATAAATAAAGGTTGATGTCCCCTATGTTCCCTAATTCAGATTCCCAGTTGATATTAGCAGCAGCAGCTATAAAATTACTTATAACTTCCCCAGGCTCGTGGGGTGGGCGCCCAAGCCCACCCTTTCACGTTCACTTTCACAAGCACTTTCACGCTCTCCACAAACAGAAAAAAACTTGCCCCAAGTGCGAGCGGCGTTTCGGGCGACCGAGCGGCAACACTGAAAAGTGTACACTCTTTTCACTGTGCTGACCTTAATTTTCGATGTACATATTTCTTTTTTGTACCAATGTGTTTGCAATAGAATTTTCTAGAAGAACATATGTATAAAGTGTCACACAAAGATGCGTTAGACCGGCACCAAATAAAAAACTTGGTCGAGTACACTCGTGTAAACAATACAATGGTCTTACCACGATGATGTCGTTCTCCTAAATAGGCAATGTGGCTGTTAAAGAAAACGGAAATTTTATGGCAAACATGTTTATATTAACCCCAAGTCGATCGAATAACAATTGGATCTTATATAAATATTTTTTCAAATGCCGCTTGAGCACGGCATTTAGGTGCATTCAAGAGAAAAATATATGTCGCGCTCAAGCGACATATGGGTGCGAAAGTGTACTGGTTGAGAGAGGTACAGTCATTAACATGATTGGGAAGGTCATTCCACATTCTGGGCCCTTTGATTTGTAGAGCATTTCTGGTTTGATTAAGTCGTATTCTTGGAATATCAAAAAGGTATTTGTCTTTATTGTGTATTGTTATTATTGTGTAATATTCTGATCTGCTTTGTGTCAAAATTTCTTCAAAATACCTGTAATCATTTTTTGTTGATTTTACTGTAAATATTCTACTTAAAATTATCTGTTCCTGTAAAGAAAAGCTGTAAAATACCTGCTAACATTTTTTATCAATTTTACTGTTAATTTATCAAAAATTTCTGCTAGTTTAAGGACTTGCCTGAAACGCTATGCGTGCTAGTGGCTTTGTGAGAATGTTAATTCAACTTATTTTCTATATTCTCTGTTAACCCCCAATGTAACTTCTTGTATATAAATAAATAAATACTCGGGAGAATGTGTTTCAATCTCTGGTGCGCCCCCACCTGGATTATTGCATACAGGCATTGAGACCTTATCTTCAGAAAGACATAGCTGCTCTGGAGAAGATGCAACACTGAGCAACAAAAATCATACCAGATCTTAGTCATCTCTCGTATCGGGAAGGGTTGAGGGCCACTGGGCTGACAACACAACAAAAGGCAACATGAAAGGCAACATGGAAAACCATCTCTAGTATCCTAGGAACTAAACAACACTCACATAACCAAATAAAACTCTATAACGATGGCTATATACCGTCATCTGAATTAGAAATGGCAAATGAATTTAATAGCTTCTTTTCATCGGTTGGTGCTAATCTTGCCAGTAAAATCCCACAGACTCAGACACATATCAACACATATCTCTCAGGCAGCTATCCAAACTCTCTTCTCCTTTCACCAATCAGCCCGGCAGATGTCGTGTCCATCAAACACTCTCTAAAAACCGAGGCAGGGAACATCAGTGTAATTCCGTCCATTGTATACAAGAGCGCCTCCCAAGCCCTTGCCCCACCCATAGCTCTTTTGTTCAACAAATCTATAGAGTGTCACACCTTAACTGATATCCTTAAAAAAGCAAGAGTAACGCCAGTCCATAAAGGAGGCAATCCGGCGGACATAAACAATTATAGACCAATATCAAACCTACCCATACTATCAAAAATATTTGAAAAAATTATCTACAAACAGCTCTATTCCTACCTCGTAAAATTCGACATACTCAGCCCCTGCCAGTTTGGCTTCCGGTCCCACAAGAGCACCAACGATGCAATCATTAGTCTCCTTGACGTAATCTGCTCAGCCCTTGACAAAAATGAATTTCTGATTGGACTCTTCATTGACCTAAGAAAAGCCTTTGATACTGTTAATCACAACTACTTCTTACTTAAACTCCATCATTATGGAATTCGAGGCCTTGCCCTTGACTACATCCGATCCTATCTTAGTGACAGACACCAATATGTAACCATCAATGATACAACTTCTTCCACTCTACCAATTACCGTTGGAGTGCCACAGGGCAGCATCTTAGGACCTCTTCTATTTCTTATATATATCAATGATCTGCCTAATGTCTCTAATATTCTTAAACCTATACTGTTTGCTGATGATACTACTCTCATCTATTCAGACCCCAACCCACATACACTAAACAATGTTGTGAATAATGAATTAAAAAAGTCCACTTATGGATGTCAACTAACAAACTAACACTAAACATAAAAAAGACCTACTACATCTTATTTGGAAGCAAATCATCGGATGCAATTCAGCTACAGATAGACAACATTATCATCAGTAATAAAAATGATAGAAAGTTTCTTGGCCTATTCCTAGACAAGAGACTCAACTTCAGCACCCACATTCAATACATAACTAAGAAAGTCTCTAAAACAGTTGGTATACTCTCTAAAATCAGATATTGTTTATCTGATTTTATATGAATATGTTCTATTCATATCTCTGAATATGTTAGATATTAAGTCATTGCACATTCTCTCATGTGTATTATACATATATAAAACGCTGAACTGTAATGCCAATCCTGACCTCAAAAGCTTCATTGAAGGTTGTAACAGAACCCATGAGCACCACACCAGAAATAAATTATGTTTTGATATTCCAAGAGTACGACTTAATCAAACTAGAAATGCTCTACAAATCAAGGGACCCAGAATGTGGAATGACCTTCCCAACCATGTTAAAGACTGTACCTCTCTCAACCAGTTTAAGATAAAAACGAAGCACTACCTAATAAATTACCTGTAACCTACCTTACGCCTCTATTGTCATCCCAAGTCTGTTTTTTTCAAACAACGCTGTTTGTTCGACCTAATTGTATCTGTGCTGCTTTTTCAGCCATGTTCCCCATTTTTTATCTTTATTTTTTTATTTGTTCTCAACACATTTATACTCAATTAGTATTAAGATTTAGTCACTAATGTTTTTCATGCCCGAAACACTTTGCGTAATAGTGGCTTTAGGCATTGTATGTACTAGCTCTATCTATAAATCCATCAATCTTTGTAAAATCTCTTGTATGTATGTACCTTACCTTGAGGTTACCTTGAGGTACTTCCAGGGCTTAGCGTCCCCGCGGCCCGGTCGTCGACCAGGCCTCCTGGTTGCTGGACTGATCAACCAGGCTGTTGGACGCGGCTGCTCGCAGCCTGACGTATGAGTCACAGCCTGGTTGATCAGGTATCCTTTGGAGGTGCTTATCCAGTTCTCTCTTGAACACTGTGAGGGGATTGCCAGTTATGCCCCTTATGTGTAGCGGGAGTGTGTTGAACAGTCTCGGGCCCATGATGTTGATAGAGTTCTCTCTCAGAGTACCAGTTGCACCTCTGCTTTTCAACGGGGGTATTCTGCACATCCTGCCATGTCTTCTGGTCTCATGTGATGTTATTTCTGTGTGCAGGTTTGGGACCAGCCCCTCTAATATTTTCCACGTGTAAATTATTATGTATCTCTCCCGCCTGCGCTCAAGGGAGTACAGATTTAGGCTCTTTAGTCGGTCCCAATAGTTTACATGTTTTACTGAATGGATTCTAGCAGTAAAGGATCTCTGCACGCTCTCCAGGTCAGCAATTTCTCCAGCTTTGAAAGGGGCTGTCATTGTGCAGCAGTACTCCACTCTAGAGAGCACAAGCGTTTTGAAAAGTGTCATCATCGGTATAGCATCTCTAGTGTGAAAAGTTCTTGTTATCCAACCTGTCATTTTTCTTGCAGTTGTGACGGCTACTTTATTGTGTTCTTTAAAGGTAGGTTGTCATAACTTCAATTAAGTTGTGATCTGAGTAACAGATATTTGTAATCATTATGTTCCTGATCAATTCATCATTATTTGTGAAAATGAGGTCCAGCGTGTTCTCCTTCCTAGTTGGTTCTACTATTTGCTGGTTTAAGGCAAACCTGTCGCACATCCGTAGCAGGTCATTTGCATGTGCCTGTTCATTAAGGCTACTTCCTGGTATTCTTTCTGATATTATTGTATTAGTCAGGTGCTTCCATTTCAGGTGCCGTAGGTTGAAGTCCCCAAGCAGGATGATGTTCGGAGCTGGATTTGCGAGGTTTTCCAAGCAGTGTTCTATTTTCATTAATTGGTCTTTAAGCTGCTGAGGGTTTGCCTCCAGTGACTTATATACAAGGACAATAACTACATTTAGAATCTCTATTTTGATTATCAGCACTTCCACCATATCATTTGAGGTGTTTAGCAGCTCAGTACAGATGAGTGTGTCTTTGATGTAGAGGCTGACCCCACCCTGAAGCCGGTGTTTCCTATCACATCTGAAAAATTGTACTCTGAGATCCATATTTCACCATCAAGGTAGTCCTTTGTGTGGGTTTCTGTTAGGGCTGCAAACACTGCATTTGCCTCATGAAGGAGACCATCAATAAAGTGAACTTTGTTGGATTTGCGTGTTTTTATACCCTGGATGTTGCCAAATAACAAATAACCTTACCTAAATAAACATTTATTTATTTATTTTAATTATATTATGTTCCTAACTCTGTTCTCCTCTCACTATCTCATGCACTAATCTATCCCTATCTTAATTATGGTATCTGTGCAAGGGGGTCAGCCACTACAAACCACCTCATGCCCATCATCAACCAGCAAAAATCTGCTATCAGAATTATAACAAACTCTGCTTTCAGACAACACTTAGCTCCCTTGTTTAAATCCCTTAACATGCTAAATATTAACTCCCTCCACACATTCTCTTGTGTCAACTACATTTACAAAACCCTGTTCTTAAAGGCAAACCATGCTCTGAAACTCTCCCTAGACAGATGTAATAGGACCCATTATCACCACATCAGAAATAAATATATCTTTGATATCCCCAGAGTCAAACTTAATCTGTGTAAACACTCTATGCAAATAAAGGGACCTAGTCTATGGAACTCACTCCCTAATGAATTGAAAAGCTGTCAGACTTTTGCCTCATTCAAAAACAAAAACAAAAAGTGCCTAATTACATCTTCGTAGTTTCCTACACTGAGCTTTAAATTTGCTTTGTATCTAGTGTTACCCAATCTCCCAATCTTTATTTACTTAACCCAAACAACTTTATCATTGTGTTCATTGCTGTCTTCTTTTTATGTGCTTTTGTGCTAGCCATATACTGTATTGTGCCTACTAATTTTTGTTAACTACCATTCAAGCTGTCATTGCAATCCATCTGAGCCACCTATGTGCCTTAATATACCTACAAATTTCTCTCATCATAATTTTTTTCTTGCTATGTATCTGTTATCATTATTATAAATTTTGCTAGTTTTTACGTACTTAAAATTTTCTTAGATTAAGGACCTGCCCGAAACGCTGCGCGTACTAGTGGCTTTACAAGATTGTAATTACTATGCTATGTATCCTCACAATCCCAATGTACCTTCTTGTATATATATATAAATAAATAAATATATATATAACACTGCAAACCAGCATGACAGGGCGGAGCTCATCGAAACCTTTCAAATACTAAACAATTTGGACGATGTCGATCTGGACACTTTCTTCAAAAGGTCAGATTTTCGGGTTCGAGCTCAACAAGCCACAATGTAGGACAGAAAACAGGAGATGCTTTTTCACCTTTTTGAAATGCTTTTTATTAAACGATTCTTCGCGGCAGGGGATCGTATTCCAGGGACCTGCCCGAAACGCTACGCGTACTAGTGGCTGTACAAGAATGTAACAACTCTTGTATATATCTCAAAAAAAAACAACTGTATGTTGTAAACCCGTGGAACCGCCTACTCGCCGAAGAGTAGGTAAGGTAAACGCCAAAACTCTATTAGCTTTTAAAATACAGATAGAAAAGATCATCCGGGCAAATGGGGGACGTTTGACAAGCCGCCAGCTTCCTGTCCTCATTGAGGCCACCAATATTAGTAGCTCTCAAGTTAATTAAAGGTCGGCAAAAAATCAGTAACCAAAGAAAATGGGAAGAGCAACATGGCGTGTAAGCGAGCGAGCGAGTGACGTCATCACAACAAAGGTTGCTATGCGACGTGTCCAAGACTCGTGAAGTTCGCCTGTCTTAAAGACCTGTGTCCACAATACCCGCCAAATTGTCCCTCCCACAGTACTCTCAGGACACTTGTGGCAGTGTAAGTGTGTGGTGAGGCCACACCACTGAAGACATTGAGGATATACCACGAGGGAGAGACAAAACTGTGTTGAAGGTCACTGGCTCCACCTGACTTGTTCCTCGCACTCTCATCATCCTCCGTAAGTACTGGAGTACTTTCTGCTCCACCATTGTCTTACACCCCAACATGCAATTGTTGGGGTGTGGAAATAGGTCTATGGCATTGTTGGGGTGTGCAAATAGGCCTATAGCATATTGATCATATTTATAATAATGAGAAAATCCCCTGGGACTGTGTGGTGTTGCAAACCCACGACCAAGGCATTGTCAGCTGCATACTCTACCACTGTACCACCACTGACTTCCTTAAAGTCTTGCAATCAGATTTCTACTGATATCACAGGAAGTCTGTGATATCCTTATATCACAGGAAGTCTGTGATATCCTTATATCACAGGAAGTCTTGAAGCCAGTCCAAGTTTTACGTAAGACCCCCCAAGCACTCAGTTGAAGGGGTAAAGTGTTGTAGTTGAACACTGTATGCCAAGATACTACACAGAAAACCACACTAAGGTGATATACATCAATGAACACTCCACTGGGGCTGTGAGGTGATGCAAACATTGCAGGTTTGCATCGCCTCACAACCCCAGTGAATTTTCTCATTGATGTATATCACTTTTGTGTGATTTTCTGTGTGTAAATAATAATAATATTATTTATTCAAAAGATTGTGTGTACAAAGAACATAAGAGCATTGTTCAATTGAAAGGACAGGAGCTACACATGTTAATGAAGCCACTATTATGCAAAGCGTTTCGGGCAAAATTAATAATAATATAGACAATTTTTAATTAATGTTGTGAGGGGGTAAAACACTTAATACTATAAGAGTAGTAAGCTAACAAAATGAGTGTTGAAGAAAAATAAAAAATTAATACAAAGAAGGTGATACTTAAGGATGACAAGCAAAGACATTATGGAGTCAGTAGTTCTAGCAACAGTACAATAGTTTATTTACATTAATTACAGAATGGAAATACAAGTTGTAATTTAGAAAAGCAACTGAACTATTCCTCATAACATTTTTTTGGAACATATTAGAATATAGAGTAACATACTATAATTTAAGGTTAATGGGGCCAACACTGACAATTAACCAAGATCATAAAGGACACAAGTAAACACTTTATCAAAGAAATGCATGAAATTAGATGACCTTAAATGTAGACAGTAAATATAGAAATTAAATGAGTAATACAGTGTGTCCTTGCTTGAATGAACTATATGGGGCATAGCCGATTTATTCCAGTGTGGAATTCATTCCATCCATTTAGCCCCAGCAACCCCCTTCCCCCCCAAAAAAAAAATACAATCACATTAATGCATATATCAGTACACATTTGCCTTATGAAAAATTTAAATAACGAAGAATTTATATTGAAATGAAATAAATTGAAATGGCACGTTGCAGTACTGTACTTACCTTACCAGTTGAGTTGTAATTACCTAAGTGCAATTACCTAAGTGTAGTTACAAGATGAGAGCTATGCTCGTGGTGTCCCATCTTCCCAGCACTCTTTGTCATATAATGCTTTGAAATTACTGACGGTTTTGGCCTCCACCACCTCACCTAATTTATTCCATCTGTCTACCACTCTGTTTACAAAAGTGAATTTTCTTATATTTCTCTGGCAGCTTTGTTTCGTTAGTTTAAATCTATGACCTCTTGTTCTTGAAGTTCCGGGTCTCAGGAATTCTTCCCTATCAATTTTATCGATTCCTGTTACTATTTTGTACTTGGTGATCATATCACCTCTTTTTCTTCTATCTTCTAGTTTTTCATATTTAATGCCTCTAACCTCTCCTCATAGCTCTTGTCCGGTCCGTCTAATTACCACAAGCTACCACAAGCTTCACAAAGCTTCCTGGCAATACGT
This sequence comes from Procambarus virginalis, assembly GCA_020271785.1. NCBI lineage: Eukaryota > Metazoa > Arthropoda > Malacostraca > Decapoda > Cambaridae > Procambarus > Procambarus virginalis. The sequence goes on from WNGS01037542.1 coordinate 11,538, forward strand.
TAGTAATGAATAAATATGTTATATTTACTCATTATAATGTTGGTGCTGAATGTACAACACGAAAAAATATAATTTTAATCTGAAAAGTATCTTTTTATAAAGAAATTAGACAAAAATAAAGAGCTGGTGATGCCAAATCAAGTCGATGATCCAAGCGTCGGTTAGGTTAGGTTAGGTTGGTTTGGTTAGGTTAGGTTAGGTTAGATTAAGTCAGCCTAACCTAACATATCATATTTATTCATTACTAACGTATTGCCAGGAAGCTTTGTGAAGCTTGTGTAATTAGACGGACCCCTCTTGTCCTTTACTTCTGGGA
>WNGS01037544.1:0-10401 GCA_020271785.1 Procambarus virginalis
TCACGCCAGTCACACTGGCCACACCGGCTACACCAGTCACGCCAGTCACGCCAGTCACACCAGTCACATTGGTCACATCAGTCACACCAGTAACACCAGTGACTACAGTCACGCTTGTCACGCTAGTGACACCTGTCACCCCAGTCACACCAGTCACGCTGGTCACATCAGTCAAGCCAGTCAGGCCAGTCACGCCAGTCACACCAGTCACACCAGTCACACTGGTCACACTGGTCTCACCAGTCACACCAGTTACACCAGTCACACTGGTTACACCAGTCACACCAGTCACACTGGTCACACCAGTCACATCAGTCACTCCAGTCATGGCAATCACACCAGTCCTGCAAGTCACGCCAGTCACACTAGTTACACCAGTCACGCCAGTCACGTCAGTCACAACTGTCACACAAGACACGCCAGTCACACTAGTCACAGCAGTAACACCAGTCACGCCTGTCACGCTAGTCACGCCAGTCACACTAGTCACGCCAGTCACACCAGTCAGGCCAGTCACACTGGTCACACCAGTCACAACAGTTACACCAGACACGCCAGTCACACTGGTCAAACCAGTCACGAAAGTCACGCCAGTCACACCAGTCACACCAGTCAGGCCAGTCACACTGGTCACACTAGTCACGCCAGTCAAGCCAGTCATGCCAGTCACACCAGTCACACCAGTCACACCTGTCACACCAGTCACACTGGTCACACACTCACGCCAGTAACACCAGTCACGCCAGTCACACTGGCCACACCGGCTACACCAGTCACGCCAGTCACGCCAGTCACACCAGTCACATTGGTCACATCAGTCACACCAGTAACACCAGTGACTACAGTCACGCTTGTCACGCTAGTGACACCTGTCACCCCAGTCACACCAGTCACGCCAGTCACCCCAGTCACACTGGTCACATCAGTCAAGCCAGTCAGGCCAGTCACGCCAGTCACACCAGTCACACCAGTCACACTGGTCACACTGGTCTCACCAGTCACACCAGTTACACCAGTCACACTGGTTACACCAGTCACACCAGTCACACTGGTCACACCAGTCACACTAGTCATACCAGTCACGTCAGTCAAACCAGTCGTGCCAGTCACGCCCGTCACAACAGTCACGTCACTCCAGTCACGTTAGTGACACCAGTCACGCCAGTCACGTTAGTAACGCCAGTCACGTTAGTCTCACCAATCACGCCAGTCACACCAGTCACGTCAGTCACGCCAGTCACACCTGTCACGCCAGTCACGCCAGTCACTCTGGTCACACCTGAGACACTGGTCACACCAGTCACACCAGTAACACCAGTCACACCTGTCACGTTGGTGAAACCAGTCACGCCAGTCACACCAGTCACACAAGACACGCCAGTCACACATGTCACACCAGTCACATCAGTAACACCAGTCACACCAGCCACGCTAGTCACTCAAGTCACACTAGTCACGCCAGTTACACTAGTCACACCAGTCACACTGGTCACACCAATCACACCAGTCACGCCAGTCACACTGGTCACATCTGTCACTCCAGTCACACCAGACACACTGATCACACCTGTCACGCCAGTGACACCAGTGATGCCAGTCACCCCAGTCACACCAATCATATCAGACACACAAGTCACGCCAGTCACCCCAGTCACAACAATCACATCAGTCACGCCAGTCACGCCAGGCACGCTAGACACACCAGTCATGTAAATCTCACCGGTCACGCCAGTTACACCTGTCACACCAGTCACACAGGTCACACCAGTCTCGCCAGTCACACAGGTCACACCAGTCACGCCAGTCACGCCAGTCTCGCCAGTCACACCTGTGACGGTAAAGTAGTGGAGTATGGTGTTCGGCAGTCTTCCACTGGCAGATGTCAATGCCAGGCCACATATAACAAAAGTAAAAAAAAAGAAAAATAAAGAAGAATGACTGCATGTCTTATAATCTGTGGTAAGGTAAGGGAAGTGTGGGAGTATGTCTCCCAAGATCCTCCCACAGCGGACTTGAATGGCTCATTGCAGTGCACAGTGCACTGATCTTTCGTGCACAAAGTCTATTTCCCTTAATCCTGGATAGTTTTCTGGCATGTTGGGTATCTCCAGAATGCCCATTTAACCAGGAATACTTTCGTGATACGGAGGCCGCCGTATGTCCAGGCACAAAGTAGATACAGGGAGCTAAGCATACTTGCCACCATAGGGTCAGTGAGTACATGGCCTGGAGGAGAGTGTGAGAGGGGAAGGCGCCAGCAGCGTCTGACCTCTGGGGTCAACCTCAACCGGCGCATGCTGAATAACAGCTATGACGTGTTCATGACGTCACTCCTGCTACTGCTCATCGAACGAGCTAATATGATTGGTTCCCGCTCATTTGCTGCAATGCTATTGGTCAAATTGTAACTCCTTTTGTGTTGTGTGCCACGAGATGCCCGGCACCCTTGCAAACTCATTCACGTGAGAGAGACCATACGAAGAGGACGTGTTCTGTTCTAGCGGCCAATAGACAGATCACCGTCTATCCCTCACCGTCAAGTTAACTCAGCGTCTTTGCGATATACCACACACTCGCCAGAATCACGAGTGGGAATATATTGTTTAGAAGCCTAAAGTGACAAATCTCCAGAGCGAAACAGACTGGTATCAGGTAACCCCTGGTGACAAAGATCGTCGTGAGTGACCTAGAGTGAACTAAGGCAGTGCCGCCGCCTAAGTAATCTGTGTGTGACATTACCACAGTGTACAGTGTAGTGCATGGTACCGCCACTCATCCTGAGCGTGTACCTCGAGCGCCCGCCGCCGCCCTCACTCCTACGTGACGTCACCACCTCACGCACCGTCAGTGTCAGTGTGTGCGCGTGTGTCTGTCTGTTAAGCATACAGCACGCCCTACTCACGAAATCATCTCAAGATAATGCGAGTACCCTCCGTGTCTACGAGCGAAACCAGCTATCAGGCCACCTACGAGTGCTTGTATAAACGAGTCTGAGTGAGTGCGTAAGGAAAGGTACCTTATCTGTAAGTACAAGATCTTGTCATTGTTTTATTGTGTCTGTGTTGATCTGAGGGATCAACCACAGTTCTCACCTTCTTATACCTGTCGCAGGTTATAGGTGAATCGACGGTGAATGCGTGTTTATCTGTGTGGTATCACTGCATTTCATTCGTCTGTGGATGTGAGCTTCACATACACCACACATTTAGTTATTGTGTGATTATTATTGTGTTTATTGCATATCATCATTACCGAGTATCCGGTTGGAACTCTTGTGATCCCTTTGCATACCGGCAGTTAGGTTGCCGTGTTAGTGATTGGCTGTCAACTGTGTTAAGTTAGGTGTTTCTCCACGAGTGGATACGAGTCGATTAGCCAGACGTCAAGAGTCTCGCTAATGCAACCATAGCTTTGCTGACGCCAATCGAAAGTAAATCAAGCACCCTGTGTATTAGTGGTTAAGTTAGTAAATAAACTACTGTTAAGCTTTATGCGGTGTTTCCGTTGAACCACTTCTGAATACTGCCAATATTACTCAAGCCTTCAGCTCTAAGTGTCTTCAACACCGAGTTGCCTGTAAGTCACTAAACTATAAATTTGATGAGGACCCTAGGAGTCCCTTAAAGTGTTACATCATTGAGGAGATTCCAACGACCAACGTGGAGCAGGACCAGGTGAGGCTAGTCTGAGAAGAGACCCACAAGGACTCTAACTCGACCTTGCTCCCAGGCCCTGTACGGTTGCTCTCGTATTTTCTATTTTGCTAATTCCGACAGCTTCGTGAAGCGTCTGCCACATGTACATTGGCGACGTACGCATTGCAGTCGTGACAGCAAAAAAAAGAAAACCCCACATCTGGCGCCCAACGTGTTAGGCTTAGTTGGAACCTATGAGCTAGGTTATACAGTAAAATTTCGCACTTAAATTTTCCCTGAAAATTCAAAAGTGACGAGCAGTATTCAGAGGATGTTTAACACCCTGTTAGGTACACACACCACCAGTATGTCTGAGTGTGTAAGTACAAACAGCGCTACCTGCATCTTCACTTGGCCTTGACCGCTCGTAGACCTGACGACTACGACACTCTTACTGAACAAGAGTGTAAGGAACGAGTGGAACAGCACATGAGGGCCGTGGAAGAGGTGATGCTACAAGCACACATGCAGGGTAGTGCTGAGGTGGCGTGCACGAGTCTCATCACACTGGATGAAGCTATCGGTGGTGAGACCCCAGTGAGAGATAACACAGTGGGAGAGACCCCAGTGAGAGACAACTTGGAGGTAGAGACCCCTGTGGGTGACGTCACCGAGAATGATGTCACTAGAATCACGCGCGCTGCGGAAGAAAACGGAGTCACGCGGGAATCTAACCCTTGCAATACTCCGTTGGGGGGATTCTATGGGGAAGAATCTCGGCCCAAAAGGTCCTTGTGGACGACACCAACTCAAAGAGTAGGTATTACAGGCTCGCAATTATTCACCTTAGAGGAATACCGTAACCAAGTTAGGGAGTTGGGATTCGAAGGGAATAAAGTAGCAGAGCAAGCTATGAAACTCTGGACTGATCAGCAGGACAGAGAAAGTAAACTGTGGACTGATCAGCAGAACCGAGAAAGTACTGAACGCATAGCTCGCATGCAGTTGCAAGCAAAGCAGGATGACCAGACAAATGGTCGTTTAACGGAGACTAACGTTGAACAAGGTAAGACTGTCAAACTACCTAAACTAGCTAACTTTGATGAGAGGGACGACTCGATGGATGCATACATCAAGCGTTTCGAAGGTCACGCCGCTGATTGCGGGTGGGAAAGATCAAAGTGGGCACTCGCTCTTAGTGCATTGTTAAAGGGTAGGGCATTAACTATCTACCACAGTCTGGGTCCGCACCAGCGCGGAGATTACGAGGCATTGACAACAGCGCTGCTGAACGGTTTTGGCATAACTGCAGACCGGATGCTAGAGAATTTCCGTAGGGCTCAATTGCAAAAAGGTGAGACATATGTGCTCATGTTACAGCGGTTAGAATCGAGTCTAAACCGTTACTGTGAACTCATGGAGACTGCTCCTGGGAGCATGGAGTTCTATCAACTGATGATTCGTGAACAGTTCTTAGAAGCATGCGAATCGTCTCTGCGTGTCAAGCTCAAAGAGCAAGAAATTGTGTCAAATCTGTCTATGGCCAAGCAAGCTGATCTGTGGGCTGGGGCCAGGAGACAGGTGAAAGGGGTGAAGCCGCACGAGAAGCATCATGCTACAGGTATTGGCGATAGAGCTAAGCTTAAGACTGGTGTGTCGGGGGAGCAGGGAAACTCCTCCAACAAGCAGGTGCACAAGTGCTACACCTGTGGTAAGCCAGGTCATCGTGCAGCTGATTGCAAGGTAAAACCGAAATCAGGTTACATAGCAGGTGTGAGCTCAAGTGGTAAGAAACATCCCCACGTTGGAAAGGATCCACTAGCTTGGACCCTTGAGGTGGTGGACGGAAATGTTAACGGAAAATCGGCGAAAATCTTCCGTGACAAAGGCGCCACTACTCACATGGTAAGAAAGAGCCTAGTACAGCCAGGATCTGAGACAGGTAGACATATCTATGTCAAATTCCCAAATGGCTATACTAAAGAGATGGTGGAGGTGTATGTGTGGGTCGACACACCTTACATCAAAGGTAAAATCCGTGCCGTTCAACAGGAACGTGCTGTATATGGACTTTTATTGGGAAATGTTCCGGGAGTCTCTGATTGCCCAAGTCCGCCCTCAAGAAAACGGGGGAGAGTAAGGCGCGCAGCTGCCGTCAGTCAGCTGATCCCAAGGGCGACTCGCCTGGGGATGACGTCACAGGGAGTGACCACACCCTCACCCAGTGAAGTATAAGGGAGAGAAAGCAAAAGAACGCAACATGCTCCAACGCTACGAGGACCCTCCTGCAGATGGATCCAACAAGCCGAAGAAGCATGTAAGACGTAAAAACAGGAGAGGACCGCAGGGCTCGACATCGACAGGGCCGATCGACCACCCTCTGCTCTCAGCAACGATCGCCGGTGTCTCAGTGATAACCGCCGACGAGGAGGAAGGTCAGCCAGGTCTCTTCAATCAACAGCAGCAGGAGACACACCGAGATGTTAAGGTTGATGATCAGCTGTCTGAAGATCAAGTCGACCAGGTTACTCGACTGGTAGCAGAGTACAAGGAGGTACTCTCTGACGTCACTAAGGTAGCAAAAGTAGAGGGTTACCGCATACCTTTGCTAGAGCAGCAAGCGGTACGAACAAAACCATATCCTGTTCCTCATCACCTTGTACCACAGGTGAGAGAAGAACTGGCATCTATGATTAATGCGGGAGTAATAGAGAAGTCGACCTCACCATACTCAAGCCCGATGGTGTTAGTGAAGAAGCCTGGGGGAGGTGTGCGCATCTGCCTCGACTTCAGGAAGTTGAACTCCATCATAGAGTTTGATGCTGAACCGATGTTCAATCAAAATGAGATCTTCTCGAGGTTAGCTTCCAGTTGCTATTTCTCCAAGCTTGATCTGACAAAAGGATTTTGGCAGATTCCATTACATGAAGACAGTAAGCGCTGCACTGCCTTCATGACAAGCGAAGGTCTCTTCCAGTTCACAGTTCTTCCGTTTGGACTGGTGAACGCCCCAGCCGTGTTCAACAGAACTATGCGCAAGTCTTGGGGGGAATTACTGGAGTAGAAGTGTTCGTGGACGATGTGCTCATCCACTCTGCTACGTGGGAAGAACATCTGACCTTGCTAAGGCAGGTGTTGACAAGACTACAAGAAGTAGGAATGGTTGCAAAACCCACTAAGTGTGAGTTGGGGTGCAAGGAGGTCAGGTACCTTGGTCACGTGATAGGGGGAGGGTTCACCAGGCCGCTGCCTGAGAAGATCACCAAGATCAGTGAAGCCGCTCCACCCGCCACCAAGACTCAGGTTAAGTCATTCCTGGGACTGGCAGGGTACTACAGAACTTTCATTCCCAATTTCACGTCTATAGCAACTCCGCTAACTAATCTCACCAAGAAGAATGCACCTGTTAGAGTACGTTGGACAGAAATGGAGAACTCAGCATTCTCGACGCTCAAGAAGAAGCTGACTGAAGCACCCATCCTTAGACTACCAGATTCTACCAGGGAGTACATCCTTCGGACAGATGCCTCAAATACAGGTATTGGTGCTGTACTCATGCAAGAGTACGACGGTGAAATCTGGCCAGTTGCGTACTCCAGTCGTAAACTGAGCAATGCTGAGCAGAAGTACTCCACTGTAGAAAAGGAACTCCTTGCTGCTGTGGTGGGAGTAAGGAAATTCTACCAGTATCTCTATGGTAAGCGTTTCACGTTTCAAGTAGATCACCAACCCCTCAGCCACATCGGTACGCTTAAAAACGCAAACCCTAGAATAATGCGCTGGGTGTTGTTCCTTCAACAGTTCACATTCCGCGTGGTTTACATAAAGGGAGCCGACAACGTAGGTGCTGACTGGTTGAGTAGGTCAGGGGTGATTAACGAGACGTCGAACGAGGGAGACATGAGCGAGGAAATGCAACGCGAATCACTGGACACTGGTTCCCAGTGTGTCTCTGATGTTTCAGGCATGACACAGGTGGAGAGAGGCAGTGGACAGACCAGCGCCACTCAGGGTTTCGAGGCGTTGAGCCGACCCAGACCTGGAGCTACGTCCAACCACAGTGCCTGCTCAAGACCTGAACAGATAGCCACATGTGATCCGGTGACTGAAGAAATTCCTCACTTACCAGAAGAGAATAGTCTAGACGAGGCCCCGCCTCGCCTAGAAGGATAGAAAACGGGGTCCGCTGGACCCGGCCGCGCTCAGTGCACTCAGTTTGTGCACAGGTCATCAGCGGTGTGAGTTGGACGAGCGCCACGCTGTGGAGCTCGATCTTTGTTGGGGGGTGATGTGGGAGTATGTCTCCCAAGATCCTCCCACAGCTGACTTGAATGGCTCATTGCAGTGCACAGTGCACTGATCTTCGTGCACAAAGCCTATTTCCCTTAATCCTGGATAGTTTTCTGGCATGTTGGGTATCTCCAGAATGCCCACTTAACCAGGAACACTGTTAAAATACGTAGGCCGCCGTATGTCCAGGCAGAAAGTAGATACAGGGAGCTAAGCATACTTGCCACCAAGGGTCAGTGAGTACATGGCTGGTGCCCGTGAGACAGGGGAAGGCGCCAGCAGCGTCTGACCTCTGGGGTCAACCGGCGCGATGGGAATAACAGCTATGACGTGTTCATGACGTCACTCCTGCTACTGCTCATCGAACGAGCTAATATGATTGGTTCCCGCTCATTTGCTGCAATGCTATTGGTCAAATTGTAACTCCTTTTGTGTTGTGTGCCACGAGATGCCCGGCACCCTTGCAAACTCATTCACGTGAGAGAGACCATACGAAGAGGACGTGTTCTGTTCTACCGGCCAATAGACTGATCACCGTCTATCCCTCACCGTCAAGTTAACTCAGCGTCTTTGCGATATACCACACACTCGCCAGAATCACGAGTGGGAATATATTGTTTAGAAGCCTAAAGTGACAAATCTCCAGAGCGAAACAGACTGGTATCAGGTAACCCCTGGTGACAAAGATCGTCGTGAGTGACCTAGAGTGAACTAAGGCAGTGCCGCCGCCTAAGTAATCTGTGTGTGACATTACCACAGTGTACAGTGTAGTGCATGGTACCGCCACTCATCCTGAGCGTGTACCTCGAGCGCCCGCCGCCGCCCTCACTCCTACGTGACGTCACCACCTCACGCACCGTCAGGGCCAGTGTGTGCGCGTGTGTCTGTCTGTTAAGCATACAGCACGCCCTACTCACGAAATCATCTCAAGATACTGCGAGTACCCTCCGTGTCTACGAGCGAAACCAGCTATCAGGCCACCTACGAGTGCTTGTATAAACGAGTCTGAGTGAGTGCGTAAGGAAAGGTACCTTATCTGTAAGTACAAGATCTTGTCATTGTTTATTGTGTCTGTGTTGATCTGAGGGATCAACCACAGTTCTCACCTTCTTATACCTGTCGCAGGTTATAGGTGAATCGACGGTGAATGCGTGTTTATCTGTGTGGTATCACTGCATTTCACTCGTCTGTGGATGTGAGCTTCACATACACCACACATTTAGTTATTGTGTGATTATTATTGTGTTTATTGCATATCATCATTACCGAGTATCCGGTTGGAACTCTTGTGATCCCTTTGCATACCGGCAGTTAGGTTGCCGTGTTAGTGATTGGCTGTCAACTGTGTTAAGTTAGGTGTTTCTCCACGAGTGGATACGAGTCGATTAGCCAGACGTCAAGAGTCTCGCTAATGCAACCATAGCTTTGCTGACGCCAATCGAAAGTAAATCAAGCACCCTGTGTATTAGTGGTTAAGTTAGTAAATAAACTACTGTTAAGCTTTATGCGGTGTTTCCGTTGAACCACTTCTGAATACTGCCAATATTACTCCAGCCTTCAGCTCTAAGTGTCTTCAACACCGAGTTGCCTGTAAGTCACTAAACTATAAATTTGATGAGGACCCTAGGAGTCCCTTAAAGTGTTACATCATTGAGGAGATTCCAACGACCAACGTGGAGCAGGACCAGGTGAGGCTAGTCTGAGAAGAGACCCACAAGGACTCTAACTCGACCTTGCTCCCAGGCCCTGTACGGTTGCTCTCGTATTTTCTATTTTGCTAATTCCGACAGCTTCGTGAAGCGTCTGCCACATGTACATTGGCGACGTACGCATTGCAGTCGTGACAGCAAAAAAAAGGAAAACCCCCACAGGAAAGACAGAAACACAAAATAAAACAATGATTTAATTATTCTAGAAAACACATTTAAATCAAACAAATTTCTTGGCTGAGTACGTGAATAATCACAATTGAAAAAGAACTAACTAAAAAGGAATTACTTAACCGGAGGAAAATATGAAACACAAGTGAAATATAAAATGGTCAATATATAAAAATGTGCTGGGAATATCTGCGCAACCTATAGACCGCTATTTGATCACATGAGGAATCAACTAGGAGTTCACAGCTGAAGAGCACAAGATATTCTGATGGTGGTACTGCAAGTCGACCCCGACATCGCCTTGGCGTGGAACGTGGTTGGTGCAGGGCTGGAGTGGCGTGTTCTCGAACCGCCAATGAAAATGCAGGAAGACCACAACTCGGGTAGTTTGCTAGTGTTGTGCAGTCGGCTTGGAGCTGGCGGTGAGGTGTGTGAGGGGGGAGGGGGGTGCAGGTGCGTGTGGCTGTCTTGATATATACGTTTAAGCTACTGTTGAACGAATCTTTAATGTAGCTGGGAACGTGACGTATATAGGAAGAGCATGCTAATCCTTGGAAGAGATTATCGTCACAACTCTCCCCCGAAGCCTGCGGTTC
>WNGS01037549.1:0-10344 GCA_020271785.1 Procambarus virginalis
TGTCTGTCAGTACTCACCTAGTTGTACTCACCTAGTTGTGCTTGCGGGGGTTGAGCTCTGGCTCTTTGTCCCGCCTCTCAACCGTCAATCAACAGGTGTACAGTTTCCTGAGCCTAATGGGCTCTTATCATATCTAAACTTGAAACTGTGTATGGAGTCAGCCTCCACCACATCGCTTCCTAATGCATTCCATTTGTCAACCACTCTGACACTAAAAAAGTTCTTTCTAATATCTCTGTGGCTCATTTGGGCACTCAGTTTCCACCTGTGTCCCCTAGTGCGTGTGCCCCTTGTGTTAAACAGCCTGTCTTTATCAACCCTGTCGATTCCCCTGAGAATCTTGAATGTGGTGATCATGTCCCCCCTAACTCTTCTGTCTTCCAACGAAGTGAGGTTTAATTCCTGCAGTCGCTCCTCGTAGCTCATACCTCTCAGCTCGGGTACTAGTCTGGTGGCAAACCTTTGAACCTTTTCCAGTTTAGTCTTATGCTTGACTAGATAGGGACTCCATGCTGGAGCCGCATACTCCAGGATTGGTCTGACATATGTGGTATATAATGTTCTGAAAGATTCCTTACACAAGTTTCTAAAGGCCGTTCTTATGTTAGCCAACCTGGCATATGCTGCTGATGTTATCCTCTTGATATGAGCTTCAGGGGACAGGTCTGGCGTGATATCAACCCCCAGGTCTTTCTCTCTCTCTGACTCTTGAAGTATTTCATCTCCCAAATGATACCTTGTATCTGGTCTCCTGCTTCCTACCCCTATCTTCATTACATTACATTTGCTTGGGTTAAACTCTAACAGCCATTTGTTCGACCATTCCTGCAGCTTGTCCAGGTCTTCTTGAAGTCTCAAGCTGTCCTCCTCTGTCTTAATCCTTCTCATAATTTTGGCGTCGTCAGCAAACATTGAGAGGAATGAGTCTATACCCTCTGGGAGATCATTTACGTATATCAGAAACAGGATAGGTCCAAGTACAGAGCCCTGTGGGACTCCACTGGTGACTTCACGCCAGTCTGAGGTCTCACCCCTCACTGTAACTCTCTGCTTCCTATTGCTTAGGTACTCCCTTATCCACTGGAGCGCCCTACCTGTTACTCCTGCCTGTTTCTCCAGCTTATGCATCAACCTTTTATGGGGTACTGTGTCAAAGGCTTTCCGACAGTCCAAAAAAATGCAGTCCGCCCACCCTTCTCTTTCTTGCTTAATTCTTGTCACCTGATCGTAGAATTCTATCAAGCCTGTAAGGCAAGATTTACCCTCAGTATGATAATGATAATGTTTATTCAGGTAAGGTACTGTACATACATACAAGAGATTTCACAAAATTGGATAGATTTATAGATAGAGCTAGTACATACAATGCCTAAAGCCACTATTACGCAAAGCGTTTCGGGCAGGAAAAACATTAATGACTAAACTTAATACTATTTGAGTATAAAGAATAAAATGTGTTGAGAACAAATAAAAATAAAAATAAAAAAGGGGGAACATGGCTTAAAAAGCAGCACAATTACAATTAGGTCGACAAACAGCGTTGATTAAAAAAAGAACAGACATGGGTTGACAATAGAGGGATAAGGTAGGTTACAAGGAATTTATTAGGTAGTGCTTCGTTTTTATCTTAAACTGGTTGAGAGAGGTACAGTCTTTTAACATGATTGGGAAGGTCATTCCACATTCTGAGTCCCTTGATCTGTAGAGCATTTCTAGTTTAAGTTGTACTCTTGGAATATCAAAACTGTATTTGTTTCTGGTGTGGTGCTCATGGGTTCTGTTACAACCTTCAATGAAGCTTTTGAGGTCAGGATTTGCATTACAGTTCAGCGTTTTATATATGTATAATACAGTATTATAATACAGCATTATTATACAGTATTATATGTATAATACAGTACTAAGGCTCTCACAGCCAGCATGGATGCTGATAATTTTTTTCAAGATGGTGACTGTTTACTGGAGTCCTGAGGCACAGGATTTACGTCTTGTGTACCACGGAAGTTTTGAATCACTCCTTACACCTAAAAGTGTCATATAGTGCTCTGCGCACCCCCGATTGGGTGCCATAATTAAGGTGCTCTGCTCAGGGCAGTGGTTAAGCACCACTGGGTAACATGTTAACATGGTAACAGTGTAAAACCAATTGGTTTTAAGTGTGAATTGTTTAGTAACTCCATTGCTCATGTCCTTTAAGATAGTCCAAATTAAATTGGAAAGTGGTTTTACTAGTTTTGAAATTACACAATCCCAAAAATCCCATTTTAATACTTCGAACAAATCCTCCATTTTTTACATATTTCCGCATTTCATTTAAACAGTACCACATCCTCTTATTATTGTTTTTACTTCCACGTCTTTAAAAAGGAGTTAGAAGGTCTAAAGAGAGATCCGGAAGTAAGTTTTGTTATGGAGATATTCCTAGAGGCCTCAGTAAGCCATAGGTATGCATTTCTCTTTGTAGATGTAGCAGTTAGATATTGAATGAAAGGCTATGTATAAATTGTGGGTATGCCATATATTACAGGTAATATATGATAGATATGTGAACTGTATTCCTTATGTGTTACCCAGAATTCTCAGTTTTTGTTTTTGTTTTTATAATACTGTACTTCAAATTTATACTTTTTTTTTTTGGCTAATGATTCTGTTTTTATAAGTTTAGGTAACCTGATGGAATATATATTTACATGTCATTATTGTGTTTTAGGCAAGAAAATGCTGAATCTATGCACAAATTATAATTTCTGTAATGCCATTAGTATAATACTGGGCAATTTGACATGCATTTACATTTAGGTTCTTGAAATGGACATGAGAGAGAATGATCATGTAATAAATTCTACTATAAATATAATCCTCAAATTTTTGTAGTTTGCTCTTAGTGTGGCCAATACTGTACATGTTGAATTTTGGCCTGATGTTTGATTTTATTCATTAATTAATGCTTTTACCACATAAATGTTTAGTTTATTTCTATTTATATCTTACATTCTTGTAGATTGAAAGAAGGCATTTGACCTGGTGCTCCCTGGCACAGTTTTCAGTGCTTGTCTTGCTTCATTTATATTTTTTAGATCTTGTATTTAAAATATGCAACTCTAGTTAATTGTTCCTGATATTGTTATGCAACCTAAGACCCAGGAGTATTTTAAGTTTAATTCATTCATCATCTAGAACATAGTCTAAAAATATTTTGATTGATTTGGTTGTTCATTGAAAATATAAACATAAATCATGAAAACAGATCATGAAAAGTCTGTCTTTTCTCAAAACTCTATTTGACTATTATTTAATTAATTTAATTAAAGTACGAATTAAATTACGTAGCTTAAGAAATTATAAAACTTATTCCATACATGATATATTAAGATAATTTACATAAATTCTATAGATTACAGTGCGAGTTTCAGAAAGGGAACTCAAATTATAAATGAATTTAAATCAGTTATTGGCATTGACTTTATTTTCTGTTTTGTTATATTGACTTGATGCTTACTGCCAGAGGAAAAAATTAAATAGATTAAAATTGCCAACAATTCAAACTATTAAAATGATAAATACTGTTTTGCTGTTTGGCACTTACAAGATGAGGCAGACTAAAAGCCAGTAACTCCCACAGAATCGCAAGCTGATGCCCAAATTTGTGGTAAAGGAAATGGAGTCACTCTACTTGGAGGAATTGAAGACATCTATAAATCTGTTGATGGCAAACTTAGAAAGCCTTCCAGTCTCAAAATGTTCACAAGAGGGCAAATACGGTTTACAAAAGCTCAGAAAGTACAATCATAGGTAAGTCTTTGACTGACATCTTTTTTGTTATTAATTTTTGTGGTTTTTTATTATAACTTTGGTGTATTATTCTAGCATTGTTATTAATACTTATTTGTTTCCAATATTTCTGTCTACTTGGAACTTGCAAAACCTTTTTCCCTCTCCCCAATTTTGTCTTGTTTACCATTTCATTATCCATCATTAAATGAGTTGTATAATATTCAGTACTGTATATTTTGTATACAGTATATTTATTTGTAAACCCCTCTTGAAAATATAAAAAACATTTAACTTTGTTCATCCTTATTCACTTTTCACAATATTTTGTTGCCATGGTCTTCGTATTTAGCGCTTACAGTCAGCTGTGTTTTGTATGGGACATCCACACCTTCCTTTACTATTACTAAACTTTTTATCTTCACATCTTGTTTCCAGAACTGTATCTGTGTTTCATAGTTTTTCTCATCAATATAAATTTAATTATTTTCCTTTCATTACTTTATTTGTTCAAAGGTTTATTCTTTATTTTATATTACAAGAATATTTTTTTGGTGTATTTTTACAATGAATGGCTGGATGATAATGCTTTGATCATCTGTGTCAGATGAAGTTTTCATGAAAAATAGTAACTTAAAATAAACATACTGTATTGTTTGAATTTATTTATGGCTAATTTTATTGTAGAAGAATTTAAAGACTCAAAGCTATTTTGGAAATTATTTAAATCCAAGTAAAATATACTAAAATATTGTTTAGTACTGTACATTGTTAATTTCTTAGCTGTCACTCACTGCTACTCATTACTAATTGCTTATCATGGTTGCTTAATAATATGGATAATTTGTAAAAGTATTTCACTGGCTTTCATGATATCCTAAAATAAAGATCCTGTGAATAATGCTTCACGAACAGTCAACAGTCTATGAGCATACTTAATTACGAATACTGTATATTGCATGAGCAATATGGATTGTGGCAGTGAAATATATCATTTAAATATATGCTTATTTATCTCAGGACTTGGCCCTCTCAAAAGGGTAGTATTTAATTTCTTTCTTGTAATTATGTTGCAACCATGCCTATGGAATGGAACTTTTCTAAGAAGGACCTGGTACACCATGAATTTCATTCCTGAGAGTGGACCATTACAGATATTTACTTGAGTCATTCCAAAATATATATGTACAAAATTATTTGTTGGCCATCTCACTTTTTTTGGCAATTTTCATTGTATATCAGTTGACCAAACCACACACTAGAAAGTGAAGGGACGACGACATTTCGAACCGTCCTGGACCATTCTCAAGTCGAGTGTGACTTGAGTTGAGTGATTGTGACACAATCGACTTGAGAATGGTCCAGGACGGACTGAAATGTCGTCATCCCTTCACTTTCTAGTGTGTGGTTTGGTCAACATATTTCAGCCACGTTATTGTGACTCCTCGTCTACATTGTATATCAGCTCTCCCTCTCATGAAATGCATCTCCTACCACAGGAATGGTTAAACTTCTTGGATGTTTATGCAACACTGGAGAGAGATGATTTAACATTTGATGGGCTCAGTCTTAGGTATAAGATAAAGATAGTCAGATATATAGATATATATATATATATATTATTTATATTATTTATTTATTTATTTTACAGTTATAATAAACTGCCAAAATTTATAAGTAAAATCCTGCTCCAAAGAAAAAATATAGTACAGTATTTGGTTTTTGGCGACGCTTTCTGGGAGTCAACAGGTTGCTTTTGTTCCAACTTTTCATTTTCAGATGGGGTCCCAAAATTCTGCCCCCCGTGCTAGAGTTTCTTGTAGGGATCTTCGCCACGATAGGCTGCCCCTCCCTTATTGCAAACGTAGCAGCCTTTTGGTATATTTTAAACAATTTCTAGTCCGTGTTTTGATACCCTTTTCAGTCTAGTTGTCGTTTTCCGTATGGCTGGAGTTATAATTCTTTACTAGAATTACTAGTATTTTCCGTCTTGTATTGTTTTGGTTAATTTAACATTTATTATTACGACGTATTGTTGATCTTTTATGATCTGTGTTATTATTATTATTATTATTATTACTAATAATTTTTTTAGCATATTCATTATTGTTTGAATTTTTATTATTTTCATATTACTAATACAGTGAAATTGCACCTGAAAAAATCTCGATTCATTTAAATATTGGATTCACAGGGTGAATTACAACATTTCAAATCTGATGCAGTGTATTTTGTGTCTGGATAAATTAGATAACCTAGATGATTGGGATTTGCAGTTATGATAACTATTGTAAAATTCAAGTTTATTGTTTAGAATAAAAAATATAATTGTACAGGGTATATGGAATTTTTTATCAAATATATATAAATACATGTTCTGTTATTTTCACTGATAAAATTGTTTAATTTATGGGATTTTTTTTATAATGGATACGGTGAAAAAAATGAGATGTACCATGAAGGCCGAGAAACTTAATATAAATTACCCGAGATATCACTGTATTATTGGTATGTTATATTTATCATCAACAAGTATCTCTAGTTTGGTTGGGAGGGAAGATAACTAGTCGTTTTACCCTTTCATTATTCCTTACCCTTTCTCTCCCTGCCACTAGTTTGTTTTTAACTTTAAAATGATTCTTTGTAAACACTTGAAATTTAAATCACAGTAATGTATTTTTCATAAAACAAAATCTGCTTATGAAATTGGATTTAACTTTTTATTATAGTGGGGGATCTTCATCTGTGTTTGATGTGGTTTTCTAGACGATATCTTGAGAGCACTGCCTAGCATTACTATAAACTTTTAAACGTTTCTGTCATCATACATCAAAGCTTTGAATGTGATGATGGTTATGGTTAATAATTGTGGATACTTTATGGATAATGATTTTAATCATAGTTGAAAATTATCATAGTGATTACAGTATATATAATAATGTGCCAAAATCATCATAGATAATCATTGTACAGTGTGATCTTGAAAATCTGTTCTATATCCAGATTTCACAGTATTTAAGTACAAATCACATTAAACATGCTTTCTCATACTTAACCACTGCACTGCTCTGAATTAAAATACGACACCCCTGTGGTGCGCCGAAAATGAATTCTTCCCAAAAAATTATTTTCTCTTGTTATATTGTTAAAATGCAGTCTCTGATCATGGGAAACTACTAAAAAAAGAATATATATTGTATGTGACATACTTTAGCCATGATGGAGCTAGGAAGTTGAGCAAATTATGGGTGCTGAGTGATGGAGCGCTTGGGGTCACTCGACCCTGCCACCATGTGGGACAGCAGTTACTGCGAATATAATGTTTCACAATTATTTTGATGTTTCTCATTCATTTCTAATCTGTTTTTTTGCTGTAATATTATTCAAAAGTGTGTAATTTGTGGAATTTATATAGTTCAATGTGTGGAACATCACTATGCTCAAAATTATGGGGCTCATATATGTGATATCTATATTATAGTTTATGATCAATCAGTGTTTTGCTGTTATTACACTATATACACACACATTGTATATACCTATCTACATATGTGTTCACCATAGTGAACCACTAAGTTGGTATGGTGAGCCCAAAACAACAAGAGTGGCCGCGACACAGCAGCTAGCAGACGCCACCTCCGTTCCTCCAACGCCCACTCACCATTATTCCTCCTCCCACCATACTATAATTGTTTTCATTTCACTATTTACACATGTTATGTATAAGTATCTACATGTTTTGTTCATCATAACTCTAAACCCAAGCTGGTATGGTGTCCAAATAGCATAGTGGCTACCTTAGTGGCATGACAAGTCACACAGCAGCCAGCAGATAACACTAGGAGACGACGCCACCTCACTCACCAAAATGGCTCCTCCCAACATGCTCCTTGTGCTGTTATACACTATATACACATGTTATATATAAGTATCTACATTTGTGTTCACCATAGTGAACCACTAAGCTGGTATGGTGAGTCTAGACAATAACACATTGCCATACAGAGTCAGCAGACAATGCCACCTCTCTCTCCCTCCTCACCAAGATTACTCCTCCCACCATACTATGCACATCACTAATTCTCACCACACTGCTGCTATTATCAGAATCCTGGTCACTAAGTCTTGTAAATGAATAACTTTCCACAAGTTTATTTTGTAAAGAAACATGAGAAGTCATTTAGAGATTCCTAGATGGATGAAATAATGGCAGTGTGCTGTGGCCAGCATTGTGAACATCTTGAACAGCATTGATTCACTGATATTTGAACATTGTGCAAAGTCTTTATCACAGGCTCTTCTGTAATACTATCATGGCTAAATAATACCAGTTACATATATATTTTGACATTTTTAGACGATGATGTAGTCACAAGCTGAACAGCAGTGCTGTTAGCTCATGCTATGTATTGGTTGCTCACTCAGTACTGAGGCTCTCACACCCAGGAATGTTGCCCACAATTTTTTTTAATGGTGTCTGTTTACGAGAGCCCTGAGGAAGCTGATGTGAACCCCGTGTATCTGCGGGAGTTTTGAATGCTACGCTGTACCTACAAGCACCCTGAGGCGCTCTGTGCATCTCCGATCAAGTGCCTCAAGGTGCTCTGCACAGTGCAGTAGTTAAACACAAAACACCCCCCTTTATTTATTTGCCACCAGAAATATTTCTGCTTGAAGTGATCTTTAAATAATTGTTTTTCTTCAGGATATGTGGTAACACTAACACAGCACTCCTCAGGGAGCTTTTTCACTACCAAACCTTGATAACATTTCAACATCAATTTAGTCACTTTGCTATGTTACTGCATCTTTGTTGCTGCTGCTGTCTGGGCTAGCCAAACTACTCTTGCTGCCACATGTCTTTTGTACACAAAAACATAGCAGTATTAAACAGAAAATGAATGTAACTCCCTTGAGTTACAGATCGCCACATAGAAAAAATGCACATAGCCAGGATAAGTCCTCAGGTTGACAGGACTGCACCAGCTACAGGAAAAATTGCATTCTGCTAACTTTATTGTGTATAATAATTTTTAATACAGTTTAATTAGTCAACTATTCTTCAAGTAATACTTTTTATTAAGGGCATTTTATTAAGGGCAAGTATTTAATAATACTTTTTATTAAATAATACTTATTTTATTAAGAGTAATAATACAAGTGTTGAAATATGGTTGACAAGTATTAACGATACTGCGTTATCTAATTTGTTTCACATATATATAGTACAGTGTGTGAAAACTGGAAACATTTTCCCGTGTGTCACATTTTATTTCTGTAGCAAAATATTTCTGGCTTCCTGAGTCATCTGTTATATATTGAGTCTTTGATTTTTGAGGTTGCACTGAAGTGATTATACAGTACAGTAATTTTTATACATTACTGTAATTATTATAGAAAAGATAATGATCATATTTAAAATTTGATGTATCATGGTAATTTTATTTTATATTTATTACTATCTTCTTACAATTTCTGTTCATCATCTTGAAAATGCCTCATCATATTAACTTGAACTATATAAATAAATCTTGAGGGAAAACAAACATACCCTGCAGTTACCTTGCATTTATTCCTGGGAGTCAAGGTCCCCGCGGCCCAGTTTCTGACCAGGCCTCCTGGTTGGTGATGGTCTGGTCAACCAGGCTGTTGGTTGTGGCTGCCCACAGCCTGATGTATGAATCACAGCCTGGTTGATCAGGTATCCTTTGAAGGTACTTATTGAGTTATCTCTTGAACACTGTGAGGGGTTCAACATGGCTTCTAGTCAAGTATTGCAGTGTACTACTTGGGAACCTTTAAAGTTTTTCTACTGTTGTAATGTACGTTGTAATCCTAGTCAACCGGGGTAAAGCCACTTTCTGGTGCCCCTTCCAGTACACAGTGTCATGTAGGACCTGTATTTCTGAAGGTGCAGAACAGAGCTTCTCTGAGCTGCCCACACTAAGAATGCACCACACATATGAATCACATCATGTATAGGAGACCTTAAAAGCTACTGGAGACGGAACCTGGCTCCCTCACAGAGATACAGGAAGCATGGAAGTATTACAGTCACCCTCAGTAAAGAAACACCCCCAAAAATTTGCAAAGCAAAACTGCAAAGTTCAGAGAGAAAATAAATGAAGCAGCAAATGACTTCGCAAACAATCCACCCAGTAATTAATCCAGACTTCCCCAGTTACAGCTGACTATCAACAGGTGCAGCACCCATGGAGCTGCTGACTTTCCATGTTAACATTCCATAGTGTTTCACCTGAAGTCAACAGTTTAGACTGCTCCTTGAGTTGCTGGCCTTATGGGTCCCAACTAATTCTAGTTACTATCGCCCTGCTTTGAACGCTTAGACTCTATCCTGTGTGGGGGGGGGGGGCTCATTTGCTTGTGTATCATTTCAAGATTTTTGTGTTTGCTTCACATGGTGTGGCTTACAAGTCTCACTGTTGTGTGGACTTGGGTAACTGTTCACTTCTGTTCACTTGAGCTGCATGTGCTTAAGGCCTCCCTTCCCTAAGTGCTCATCTAGCCATTGCTCTGACAGGGTAACTTCTGTGGTGATTTTGGAGTTTGTCC
>WNGS01037551.1:0-12032 GCA_020271785.1 Procambarus virginalis
GTCCCCACACAGACAACCTCCTCTCTACCAGCCGCCCCTACCACTATGAGTAATGACGAACCAGCGAGACTCGACCTGGTCTTCACCCTGAACACTCTGACATAAGAGAAATCGTTTTGAGGCCCAGTAGGGATGAGCGACCACAGTGTATTGGGTTTGAGTACCTGATTGAAGAAGGGTTATTGAACCGAGGAGAGATACTGAAACCAAAAGGGTAGCATACCGAAAGGAAACTATGAGGAGATAAGAAAATTCCTAACAGACATAGCATGGGAAACAGAGCTCAGGGAAAAGACGGCCCAAGATATGATGGACTACATCACGCAAAAGTGCAAGGAAGCAGCAAACAAGTTTGTCCCAGCCCAAAAGGAAAACAGTGAAATGAAGATGAGAAACCCATGGTTTAATCAGAGATGTAGGCTAGCTAAGCAACAAAGTAAAAGGACATGGAGAAACTATAGGAATAACAGGACACTGGAGAGCAGAGAAAGATACCAGAATGCCAGGAATGAATATGTCAGGATGAGAAGAGAGGCGGAAAGACAATACGAAAACGACATCGCAAGCAAGGCAAAGACTCAGCTAAATTGCTGCATAGCCACATCAGGAGAAACAACAGTAAAGGAACAGGTTATAAATTAAGGATAGGGGCAGAAGGATTCACTACAAACGACAAGGAAGTGTGTGAGGAACTGAATAAGAAATTCCAAGAGGTCTTCACCCTAGAACTAGGAGAAATCCCAGAGTTAAGAGAGGGGATAGCTAGCCAGGAACCACTGGAGAGTTTGAGATTACACGGGGAAGTAAGAAAGTGTTTACTAGAGTTGGATGTGACAAAGGCTATAGGCCCAGATGGAATCTCTCCTTGGATACTTAAGGAAGGAGCAGAAGAACTGTGCCTACCACTCTCCATAGTGTATAACAAATCTCTGGCAACAGGGGAACTGCCAGAAATTTGGAAAGCAGCTAATGTAGTCCCGATATACAAGAAAGGGGATAGACAGGAGGCACTGAATTACAGGCCAGTGTCCCTAACCTGCATACCATGCAAGCTGATGGAGAAGATTGTGCGAAGAAAGCTAGTGGAGCACCTGGAGCGAAAGAACTTTGTAACACAGCACCAACATGGATTCAGGGATGGCAGGTCCTGCCTCACAGGGTTACTTGAATTCTACGACCAGGCAACAAAAATAAGGCAAGAAAGAGAAGGGTGGGCAGACTGCATATTTTTGGATTGTCAGAAAGCCTTTGATACAGTGCCACACAAGAGGCTAGTGAAAAAGCTCGAGATGCAGGCTGGAGTGAAAGGGAAGGTACTCCGTTGGATACAGGAGTACCTAAGCAACAGGAGACAAAGAGTCAGTGTGAGGGGTGAGGTCTCAGATTGGCGAGACGTTACAAGTGGAGTCCCGCAGGGGTCAGTCCTTGGACCTATACTGTTTCTGATATATGTAAATGATCTCCCAGAGGGTATAGAATCGTTTCTCTCAATGTTTGCCGATGATGCAAAAATTATGAGGAGGATTGAAACTGAGGACGATAGTAGGAGGCTACAAGACGACCTAGACAGACTGAGTGAATGGTCCAACAAATGGCTGTTGAAGTTCAACCCGAGTAAATGCAAAGTAATGAAACTAGGCAGTGGAAACAGGAGGCCAGACACAGGATACAGAATAGGAGATGAAGTACTTAATGAAACGGACAGAGAGAAAGATCTAGGAGTTGATATCACACCAAACCTGTCTCCTGAAGCCCACATAAAAAGGATAACATCTGCGGCATATGCGAGGCTGGCTAACATCAGAACAGCGTTCAGGAACCTGTGTAAGGAATCATTCAGAATCTTGTACACCACATATGTAAGACCAATCCTGGAGTATGCAGCCCCAGCATGGAGCCCGTACCTTGTCAAGCACAAGACGAAGCTGGAAAAAGTCCAAAGGTATGCCACTAGACTAGTCCCAGAACTAAGAGGCATGAGTTACGAGGAAAGGCTGCGGGAAATGCACCTTACGACACTGGAAGACAGAAGAGTAAGGGGAGATATGATCACAACCTACAAAATCCTCAGAGGAATCGACCGGGTAGACAAGGACAAACTATTCAACACTGGGGGGACGCGAACAAGGGGACACAGGTGGAAACTGAGTACCCACATGAGCCACAGAGACGTTAGAAGGAACTTTTTCAGTGTCAGAGTAGTTAACGGATGGAATGCATTAGGCAGTGATGTGGTGGAGGCTGACTCCATACACAGTTTCAAGGGTAGATATGATAGAGCCCAGTAGGCTCGGGAATCTGTACACCGGTTGATTGACAGTTGAGAGGCGGGACCAAAGAGCCAAAGCTCAACCCCCGCAAGCACAAACAGGTGAGTACAAATAGGTGAGTACCCGTCCCAACACACACACAACCTCATCCACCCGTCCCGACCAACACAACCTCATCCACCCGTCCCAACACAACCTCATCAACCCGTCCCAACACACAACCTCATCCACCCGTCCCAACACACAACCTCATCAACCCGTCCCAACACAACCTCATCCACCCGTCCCCACACAGACAACCTCCTCTACCCGCCCCGACTCACTATGAGTAATAAATATTAAAGAAGTCATTATGGTATCTTAAGCTGCACATTTTGGGTGGAACTTACTGGTCTTTATCAAAGTGTTTGAAGGCGGCCTCCTGGTCACCCCAGGCTCCCTGCTCTCCCTCACTCATCCTCCTCCTTTGTCTACTTGTTACACGCTCCCGGACCACTCCTACAGCAGCTCCTGGCTAGGGTGTGTGGAGTAAGAGGGGTGTGGAGTACGAGGGGTGTGGAGTACGAGGGGTGTGGAGTAAGAGGGGTGTGGAGTACGAGGGGTGTGGAGTACGAGGGGTGTGGAGTACGAGGGGTGTGGAGTAAGAGGGGTGTGGAGTAAGAGGGGTGTGGAGTACGAGGGGTGTGGAGTACGAGGGGTGTGGAGTAAGAGGGGTGTGGAGTAAGAGGGGTGTGGAGTAAGAGGGGTGTGGAGTACGAGGAGTGTGGAGTACGAGGAGTGTGGAGTAAGAGGGGTGTGGAGTATGAGGGGTGTGGAGTACGAGGGGTGGGAGTAAGAGGGGTGTGGAGTAAGAGGGTGTGGAGTAAGAGGGGTGTGGAGTAAGAGGGGTGTGGAGTAAGAGGGGTGTGGAGTAAGAGGGGTGTGGAGTACGAGGGGTGTGGAGTACGAGGAGTGTGGAGTAAGAGGGGTGTGGAGTACGAGGAGTGTGGAGTACGAGGGGTGTGGAGTAAGAGGGGTGTGGAGTAAGAGGGGTGTGGAGTAAGAGGGGTGTGGAGTAAGAGGGGTGTGGAGTACGAGGAGTGTGGAGTACGAGGAGTGTGGAGTAAGAGGGGTGTGGAGTACGAGGGGTGTGGAGTACGAGGGGTGTGAGTACGAGGGGTGTGGAGTACGAGGGGTGTGGAGTAAGAGGGGTGTGGAGTAAGAGGGGTGTGGAGTAAGAGGGGTGTGGAGTAAGAGGGGTGTGGAGTAAGAGGGGTGTGGAGTACGAGGGGTGTGGAGTACGAGGAGTGTGGAGTAAGAGGGGTGTGGAGTACGAGGGGTGTGGAGTACGAGGGGTGTGGAGTAAGAGGGGTGTGGAGTACGAGGGGTGTGGAGTAGAGGGGTGTGAGTACGAGGGTGTGGAGTACGAGGGGTGTGGAGTACGAGGGGTGTGGAGTACGAGGAGTGTGGAGTAGGAGGGGTGTGGAGTACGAGGGGTGTGGAGTAGGAGGGGTGTGGAGTGCGAGGAGTGTGGCTGGTAGGGTGTAGGGCAGCGCACAGCCGGTCGTGAGGACGGTGTAACAAGTACTGGCGCCACCAAACACCCTCAGAGACCTTGAATCGCCTGGCGCATGCGCGCTCTCGCACCCTCACAGTTAGTGGAACTA
This sequence comes from Procambarus virginalis, assembly GCA_020271785.1. Lineage (NCBI taxonomy): Eukaryota > Metazoa > Arthropoda > Malacostraca > Decapoda > Cambaridae > Procambarus > Procambarus virginalis. Next base: position 3,917 of record WNGS01037551.1, read on the forward strand.
CTTTATTTGTTTGGAGAACCTTGTCCATGGTGCTGACGGAGGTGGCGGGCTTGTACTCTCATGTAATGAGTCAACAGCAATAAACAATGTTTTTATAACAAAAATTACTGACGATGGCTTTGTATACAACTTACGTTGGCTTTGTATTCAACTTACGTTGACTTTGTATACAACTTACGTTGGCTTGTATACAACTTACGTTGGCTTTGTATACAACTTACGTTGACTTTGTATACAACTTACGTTGGCTTTGTATACAACTTACGTTGGCTTTGTATACAACTTACGTTAGCTTTGTATACAACATACGTTGGCTTTGTATACAACTTACGTTGGCTTTGTATACAACTTACGTTGGCTTTGTATACAACTTACGTTGGCTTTGTATACAACTTACGTTGGCTTTGTATACAACTTACGTTGGCTTTGTATACAACTTACGTTGGCTTTGTATACAACTTATGTTGGCTTTGTAAGACCAAAGCCAACTTATGTTGGCTTTGTATACAACTTACGTTAGCTTTGTATACAACTTACGTTGGTTTTGTATAGAACTCAAGTTGGCTTTATATACAACTTACGTTGTATTTGTATGCAACTCATGTTGGAAATGAAGACCAAACTACACACCAGAAGATGAGGAGACGACGACGTTTCGGTCCGTCTTGGACCATTATCAAGTCGACTGTGATGGAGCGAGATTGATGAAGATTAAGCCACTCAAGAGGTGGCACGGGCATGAATAGCTAGTATGTGGTAGATTATTTTGGAGTGAATTTGATCGTTGGACGTGAAAGGATACACTGTGTGCTGTGCTCGCATTTATATCGTGAGTCCTTACTATGTGGCTGCTATCGCTGGGTAGGATACTGCTTGACAGTATTTATGAGGGTGGCGTCAGGGTGGTTACTGCAAGATTCAGGGTCTCAGCTCTTCTAAGGTCGTCGGTTGCTTCACATTCCAGGAGATAGTTTAGTAGTGGCTCTGCTGTGAATGTTTGGTAGAAGATACATTCCCTCTGACTTCGTTCACTAATTTCCCAATTGCATATGTAACATAGACGTAGTCTATATAGCCGAACTGCTATTTTCCTGTGGATTCTTTTCGGGAAATTTAACCTGTCTAACTAGGTGGCCTGAAGATATCACATTGCAGAGGGCGAAACTTCTGTTACTCTTTGGTGTAGATGGGCTTTGTTGAGGTGTGAGAGTTTTTTTGGTGATGGTGTTTTTATATTATCTAGGCTTTGTTGAATTATTTTGTTGATCACTGGATGACAAGTTCCCAATTTAGAAGTTTCATCGGCTTTCTCATTTATGGGATTCCAACATGGGATGGGATCCAGGTTAGGGTGATGTTGAGTCCTTTTCCTTTAGCTAATGTTTCTAAATATAAAATGGTGGTAATTATTTCCACGTTGTCTTTCCACTGCCTTTTCCTAATATTTGAAATGCAGCTTTTGAGTCTGTGTGTATGATTGAATGTTGAGTGTTTTGTGCAATCACATATGCGAATGCCTGTTGTATGGCAAACAGCTCAGTTTGGGTTGATGATACTGGTCCTTCCAGTCTCCAATATGCCTGTTCGCTGTCCGTGCAAAGAGCAGTGCCAGCACTCTTATATTCTGTGTCAACCGATCCGTCTGTGAAGATGTGGGTGCCTCCTGCTACTACAATGCTGTTCATTTGCTTCTCTATGATGCTCCTTAAGATTGTTGGATCATAGGCAGCCTTTTTCATTAGAAGACCTTCTATTACTCTTTTGTAGGTAGGCTCCTCCCATGGTGGGTAACAAGCATAGTTTGGGTGTGGATGATCACCTCCTCTATCAAGAATTATGCTTTTTAATTGGAGTCTGTTTAGGACTTTTCCTGCTCTGGCAGCCCAAGAATTTCCGTTGTTTTGGCAAAGTCCAACCATTAAGGTCTGCCGTACTGGGACTGGATCAGGGGAAAACAATTATCTTACTGATAATAGAAGCTGTTCTTTGATATATTCTTTCTGGAAGAGGTGTCAAACCAGTTTCCAGTCTTAGTGTTTCAAGTATGGTACACATACAGGCTTCCAGGGCAGCTCTAATAGCATTGTTTTTTGTTACTTCAAGATTTTTTCACAGTTGTTGTGTTAGGCTTGTGATTGCAGGTGCTGCTTTGTCGATCATTGATCTGACTGCCTGTACATAATATGTGCCAAAGACTTGCAGATTGACTCCTCCAGGGAGGAAGGTTAGCGACCTGAGGATTGCCGTCCTGGCCGCAGTTCTCTCAAGTAAGTGACCTTAGCATTAAAATTTATGTGTGTCCAGGACTATTCTTAGATACTGATAAGTATCCACTCATTCAATAGGTTGACCCTGTAGTCGCAATGACTTAGCGCTTCTCCTGATAATTCCTTCCTTCCTGTACTTTGAGTTGGTTGATGGGCTTCACTATTTCTATGTGCATGGCTTTTGTCTTGATGTGGTTGAGTTTGATACCAATCTGTCTTGCCTCTTCACTGTTGCAATCTAAGCATTTGGGTGCAATGTACGCTGGTAGCGAGGGAGGCATAGGCATTAAGTAAGGCAAGAAAGAGGCGAGGAAGAGGAAATTCCTAAGATCAAGGCAGAAGGTAAGGATGGGATGGGTGTAATTATGGGGTGTAAGAATGGGTAACAATGGGTATAAGAATGGGCACATAAGAATAAGAGGAGACATAAAAGGACAGAGAAAGAGAAAAGGGGATTATGTTTGACATCGTTTGTTAGAAAGGCTAGAACATTTAAGTATTTACTGTGAGTGGGAGGGGAGTCTCAACAGCAACAAAGCCAGGACTAAGGTAAATGTTGAGTAAGTTGTGTATCAGAGCTGATTTGACAAGACGGCGTCTGAGAAAAGTAGTACAGGAAAGATTATTTTAGATGAAAACCAATCAATAGAATGATCAGAATCCCTAACATGACAGAAGAGAACATTGTTTGTGTCTGCAGACTTAACACTTCTTTTGATTTCCTTAAGTCTGTCATTTAATTTACGTCCAGTTTCCCCAAAGTATTGGAGAGGACAAGACGAACAGGAAATAGAGTAGACTCCAGCAGCATCTGAAGCAGGAGGATAAGTGTGAACCAGATTACTACTAAGTGTGTTAGTTTGTTGAAAGGCGAGCTTTGTGTCAAGAGGACGAAGGGTATTAGTGCGATTTTTTAGTTCAGATATGAAGGGAAGGCAAAGCACAGTGCTAATAGTGTTGGAAGCAGGTTTGGGATGAAAGAAATTTCGTTTAGCATAAAAATAAGCACCGTTTATAAAATGTAAAGGTAACCAAGGAGAGAAAAAAATTCTAAATTAAGGAAACTTCAGAATCAAGAAACTGAGAGTCACTGATGCGTGGAATGCGGAGGAAGAGAGAGACGAGAACACTTTTCTTAGCAGAGGAAAATGGTAGGACAACAAGTGGATGTACATGCCACTATGCATGGGGTTTGCATTAGACAGAAAGAGAACCCGGACACAGAGCTGTGAACGTGAACGTCAAGAAAAGGAAGGAAGGAATTAGATTCCCATTCAACTTTGAAATCGATAGAAGGAGCTAGATTGTTAAGAGAGCAGAGGAAAGGCTGGAAAATACTAAGGTCATGAGGCCATAGAGTAAAAATGTCATCAACATAGGGAAGCCAAAGAGAGGGACGAGTATAAACATTTATAGAATTATTTATTTATATACAAGAAGGTACATTGGGTTCAAGAGAGTACAGACTTAAAGTTTTACAGTCTTGTAAAGCCACTAGCACACATAGCATTTCGGGCAGATCCTTAATCTAACATATATTTTTAAGAAGATAATATCTAGCAAAATTAAAAAAAAAATTACAGGTACATTGTAAGAAAATATAAAAATACATTGTAAGAAGGTATAAACATGCATTGTAAGAAAGTATAAAAAAATACATTGTAAAAGAAATTTGACAGAAAAAAGAAGGGAACGCAAGGCAGCAGCAAGAAGAAGAGGAGGCGAGCGCACTTGGTGAGATGCACCGTTGTCTCCGAGGTCCCATTAACACCATCAGAGAGGGACCTCCGCACCATTGGCATCACTTTCGGCAGGGAACCCCCATCGTACCATAAGCGGATGCAAATAGCCTCTCAGGCACTAACTGACCTGGAGGCCCAGATTGACAGGGTGTGGGACACCCTCCAACGACTGGATCTCCCACTAGACCAGCAAAGACCTTCCCTCTCGTCACGATATTTAAACCTGGCACAGCCCAGGCGTGAAAACTCCTTCGAACTCAATGGCCTCCACCAGCGAGCATCGAGGGACCGATGCTAATGCGAGCATCGAGGGACCTCGAGGAGCACCTGGCAGACTGCCCCCCATGCAACCTCCAACCAGCACTGAGAGCTGCCCTCCGTGACTTGGAAGCCCGCAGGGATGTAGTGATAAAACCAGCTGACAAATGAGGGGCAGTAGTCATGTGGGACCGTCGTATTTACGAGGGGGAAATGGCTCGCCACCTCTCTGACGCCACAACCTACCAGCCAGTGATGAATGGCCAGGCCGCCTTGGAAAACGCGCGTCGTCGGAGCAGGAGCCTCATCCTGGAATTCTACAGGAATGGGGGACAAGGTGGAATCCTCAGACCCACGGCCAGGGACTTCTACCTGGATTTCAGATCGGAGCTCCCTCCCTTCTACTTACTCCCCAAAATCCACAAAGGTGTCGACCCCACAATGGGCTCCTGGCCGGGCCGCCCCGTCCTGAGTAGGTGCCGAGCCCGACACGCCCGATTGGCTGGGTCTGAACAGCTCTCCTCAGTCCGCTCCTGAGCTCCTGGACGAGAGACTGGTCGATACAAGGATTTCCTAAACAAAATAGTCGACGTCAACCACACACGGGGACCGGTACCCCAATGGGCGACCCTCTTCTCACTGGACATTGTCTCCCTGTACCCGCCCAGCTATTTGGGCTGAACGGTAGAACGACAGTCTCGCTTCATGCAGGTCGGCGTTCAATCCCCGACCGTCCAAGTGGTTGAGCGCCATTCCTTCCACCCGTCCCATCCCAAATTCTTATCCTGACCCTTGCAAGTGCTATACAGTAGTAATGGCTTGGCGCTTTCCCGTAATAATTTATTCATTCATTCCCTGTACCCGAGCATCCCCCAGAGAGAGGCAGCGTCACTCGTGGCGGATTTCTTTGTCGCCAACGATCACAGGATCCGGCAAGACCTGAGGGACGTGGGTGTCTGGCTCCCTCCATCCCGGGAACTCCTAGTGGAGGCAATCCTCCACGTGATGCGGTATACAATCCTAACCTTTGGTGGAGCCATGTGTAGACAGGTAAAGGGCACAGCGATTGCAGCCTCCAGCAGCGACGCCTTAGCAGAGATCTTCGTGCATTAAGTGTTCGAAACACAACTGGTGAGTCATCCTAACAACCACTCGATTTATTTCAGGTACATAGATGACGTTTTTGGCATAATGCTGGGGCCCTCCCAGGCCTTGGACACCATCCACGCCCGGGCCAACACGGTCCACCCAAACCTCAGGTTCACGATCGAGAAACACGACACAAATCAGCTTTCTGGACACCTCGGTCTCCATCAACCAAGTAAGTAGGCTCCTCGGCACCCGAGCCTAATACAAACCAGCGAACCTGCATATGTAACTCAGGAATAATTCATGTCACCCGGCACCCTTCAAAAAATCCCTCCCCCCCTCTCACTAGGTCTCCACCTCAAATAGCGTGAACGCCATCCTACAGACACAACTCACGGAACTGTGGGACATGTTCCGTGCCAGAGGCTATCCGGACACCATCCTGCAGGCAGCGGCTGACGCACTTCGCGACTGCCCAAGGGAACAACTACTCCAACCAACACGAAGATAGGCCCTGAACGGGAGGGGGGTCCTACCTGCAACATTCTTCATGGGTCTAGCAAAACCACTCAAACTGGTACCTGTGGTCCTGGCTGAGGAACAACTATTGCAACCACCCCTCCTCCAGTTCCTGTGGTTGCCGCAGGAACCGCCCATGATGGCATGGAGAAGAGGCAGGTCCCTCAAGGACCGCCTAGTCTCAGCAGCCCTCCGGTAAGGTAAAGACACAGCATAACCTCGATGGAATCTCGTGGGGGAAGAAATATGGTTGAGTGAGGCTCCACACAACAAAAAACCTCAAATACCTTAGCATTTTTTTTTAATTTTCAGGCATATTAATATGGTACTAAAATTTTTCAAAATATATTTAATAAACATATAAAATCAAATTGAGCTAATTGGGCGATTGTTGGCCTATCTTCCATGCTTCCAAACACATGTCTGGTATCAGGCCAACCAATTTATTTGTATGATGTTCACATTAATTAGCTATACTGGGAGGTGTGTGGTGGTCCTCATCGAGTGATCTGATTGACTAGCTGCACCCGAGCTATGTCAATAGGCCATTCTCCCTCTTCGCCCTTACATCACTACACTATTTTACATCCTTACGCCCTTACATCATTACCGGTCTATTGACATAGCTCGGGTGCAGGGGGGGGGGGGTTGAGTAAAATCCTGGTTTGTGCCTCGGAGAGGCTACGGGATCCAGTAAGTTCAGTAGAACTTCGGTTTCAACCCATTTAACCCTGTCGTAGCTCAGTCGATTAAGGCAGTGTCTGGGATGCTCCCGGATGCAGGTTCGAATCCTCGTCATGGCCCTTGTGGATTTGTTCATATTCTTTCAGCTTGCGTTTCCCTCTATTCTCCGTTTTTGCCATTATTTTGATTCACTCCTAGTTGCCATTCTTTTCCATTTAATCTCTTTAATTTCACTCGTATTTCTTCTCTTTCCATATTTCATATCTCTCGTCATTTTCCGTTTCTTTTCGTTTCTTTCTATACCCCACATCTGCATCCCTGTCCTTCTGTTTCGCCTTATTCTCTTTCACTGATCCTCGGTGACGGTGGTCACCTAGGATGGCAGTCCAGGCCCTATTGTATTGTGCTGTAAGGACCATTCTCCTCTGGCATACTTAAACCTTGGCTGTTAGTCCTACTGGGACCCACTGAGAGAGCTGTACCCGCTCAGAGCAGGTTTATGACTGTTGGCACTGAAGACTGGTAAAGGCATGCTGCCTGCTCTGTCATTTGTTATGCTAATTATCATCGAACGATTATAAATTACAATAACCAGGTATCAGGCGAAGTTACTTCAATTAACGTCGCCTGAAGAAGCAAGTATGGAGGAGGTAGCTGCTGGGCCATCAGGGCTCTCCCCTGCCATGACCAGTGACACTGTCACCCCACCACCCAGTGATGGGTTTGTGGTGGTCTTAAGTAAAAGCCAGAAAAGGAAACAAAATCTTAGTGAACAACAGGGTGAACGACGTCCACAAGCCCAAAGATCGAGTACACGCACCTGGTCTTCCTTAAAGGCACAAGTGTAGCTGACAAGAATGTGTGGAGCAAGGAACTGAGCAGGGTGCAAAAACTTGACTCTATAGAATTGGACGGGGTACACAAAACACGAAGATTGAACAAGAATGGTAAACCTGCCAATCAAATAGTCATAGTCTGGAAGAAGCCTGATCCGCCACCTACAAGTTATTGGTTTGGTGGGGTGTATGTGCACCCCAGCAAGTTCAGGGTGTGGCAGCCAGACCCTGTGAAGTGTTACCAGTGCTGTGACAGTGGTCACATAGCTAAGCACTGCTGGTGCAACACTCCCATCTGTGCTCTCTGTTCCGGTGATCATGCACTGAAGGACTGTCTGTGTAAGAAGACCAGAGACCAAAGAAGCTGGAACAGGTGCAACAGAGCACGGTAACAGAAGCAGAAACTGTGAAAGTGTCTAAACTGCCGCTGAAGTGTTTCAGATGTGGTACGGATGGAGCAACCATCTGGCACTACCTTGGCCAGCCTCCCTTGGCTGGCCAAGGTAGTGCCGACCAGCCTCCCTTGGCACAAGGAGGCAATTGCCCGCAACTCAACAAGTGCCTACTGATGCCGGCTCTAGTACGGTTGACCCATCCCATAGTGGTGACAATACCAGCAGCACACAACAGCCTGAGACAATAATTGAAGGACAGTTGGCAGCCTTGCAAGCACAGGTAGCAGAAATGGCAAAATTTTAGAGACGCTACGTCGGGCTCCTTC
>WNGS01037557.1:0-10081 GCA_020271785.1 Procambarus virginalis
CACAGAAGCCTTCCAGCAACTGGCATAACAGGAAGGCCCTAAACCACTGCACCACCACGTGTCTCCGGTGGGAAAGTGTTCTAAGTTGTATAACTTCACTTGCGTGTTTAGGCAAGTTGGGCATATATATATATATATATATATATATATATATATATATATATATATATATATATATATATATATATATATATATATATATTGTCAGGGTTCACGGGGGGGTGAGCAAGCAACGGTATTCAAGGACTCTATCCCTGAATCCTCTCAAAGCAGTTGTTCTGACGATGGCCGTTACTCACCGTAGTCCTACGGGTCTTCCCTCGATCATCTCGGCGCCACTGCACGCCCAGGAGAGTACCCCAGTCGATCTCCCAACCGGCCTCAGGTCGTAGAGTGAGTGGAGACACAGATTGTTCCCTCAATTTGTGTGCCCGCCCCGACAAGGACTCTCACACTGCCTTCAAGGTCGCCAACTGGTATTTTTAGGTGTCCAGTAACACTACAGTGGTGTTGTGTAATTGTGGTAATTGTGACAAGAGCAAGTTCGATTAGTTTGGTATCAGGCAAGTAATTATTTCTGTCACTCTGTCTTATTTCCTTTTTGCAGTCACAAGGTATATGGAGGGGATGATATAAACACCAAGGAGTTTTGGTATTTTACTTAAAAACAACGAGATATATATGCATCAATAAACACATCAGAAACAAGTATAACAGCTGCTCTCTCCTCAGCAAATAATCTGGAGCACACTGGATGGTAACTCTTCCCCTAACGTCACCTGTCAAATATCAGCTGATCCGGGCCTAGAACTCGTGAGAAAGATTATTGCTTGTTTTTCTATGGCGTCGCGATCCCCGTTTCTTTAACTTTTCGTGAACCACTATATTTACCATTCACATGACATATTTATGATTCCAATAGGATGCGATACACCACCTCACTGGTCTCACGATCAATAACTTATTCTCACTGCACTCAAAGTGATTTTTCACTGTACCAAGAAGCTACTGGCTCTTGATAATATTTACTATGCGTGCACTTAATCACTGTACTGTTCTTTGAATCTATAATTCCTCTTAAAAAGCGTATCACAAGTAATCACTTCACATATATGAGATTATTCAGTACACAGGCATATACATGGATAAATCATTAATCATTACACAGTCATGTATATATTAAATCATGGAGATCAATAATAGCATTTATATAAAATCTGGGCTCATAGCCTAACACCAATAACTGGTTCACTAGTAATATATATTATGATCACAGGAAATGAATTCTAGACACAGCAAATTCCTTAGTAAATCCTGGTGCTTGCACACACCACACATAGATATATGTAAACGAATACTGTGAGTGCTCTGGGTAGCCTCACCACACACTGTGCCCTCTGTGACATAGATCCAGGTGAGACTTGCTCACTACATGAAAAATACTCTGGCAAATATATATATAGCTAACTAAAGGGGAATTGGGAGGGTAACTGTAAACACCTACTTCACCTATCCTATGATGAGAGTTGAGTTGCAGCTCCTGGTCCAGGCTCTCGCCTCGTACACCCTCCAGAAACACAAGCCAACGTCCCAGGATGATCGCGTCTCGCTGCTTCTGTACACTGCAGGTCTGTGCTCCTCCTCCACGTCTTTGCAGGGTTGGAGTCGGTCTCCCGGCCGTCAACTTTCCTCCCAACTACGGCAGCCAGCCTATGTCTCGGCGGTAGTCGTACATTTCCCAATTAGTTCCTTGTCACTGCACTCCCAGTGGAACTGGCCCCGCCACTACAATGTCACTGTGAAGTTATTAGTCGTCCCAGACGATACTGCCTAAGCTCCACTTGCACAGCACCCGACTCCAGAGCACTTGAAGCTCACTACACTGTCAATTCCCTCGTCGGTCTAGGTATGTCACTAGGTAGGAAGGAAGACTTCTCGACGTGCTTGCATACAACTGGTGACTCGTAACGTTCCACGGGATTATTATCGTCTTACTGTCAAAACTGACTGGACCGTCGATCACACGTCCAACCTAGTTGACAAGTCGGTCAACTAGGTTCCCTCACGGTGGAATGGCCCGGCCACTAAGCTGCCTCCTACACGGGTGAACTGCCAAGGACGTCACATACGTCAATGCCCGGTCCACTTCCTGCAACGCACCTGTCCCGGAGCACTTGTTGCTCAATATTCCGTCACTTCCTTATTTGGTCCACGCCTGGGTTGAAGGAAGACCTCACAGAGTGCGTGCTGACAACAGGAGACGCTTATATCCACCGGAGCTCGGGTAATAAGTCACTCTGACAGGATGACCGGTCGCACGTCCTGCCTCGCGGACGCGTCGTGTGATACTGATGGTGCCAACCTGTCGCTACGGCTGGACCCCCCCTGCCCATGTGATGTCACATTTGCCAAGGGAGGCTTTCATTTGCTCCCAGTGCCACGTCGCTGACGGTGACCAATCTGGTGTCACTGACGTCATACAGTTTTGTCGGGAGAACAGAGTAGCCAGCGCCATATTGGCTTCCTAAAGGGCCTATCCCACAGGCCAAAATACTCCTCTTTCACGAATTTCTCGGCTCTGCGAGAACACTATACTCTCCCACATATGTTAAACTGAGGCCCGCAACGTAGAGAACGCTCGGGAATAGTGGACATGACTCTTATAGCAGGCGTGGGAGAATTAGAAGGGGGGAACACCATCACATACCCCTCCCCTTAAAATAAGAGTCATGTCTGGTTAGTGTAAGCGGGACAACGCATCGGCGACTACGTGGTCCTGCTCACTGAAAAGCTCGACTTCCAGCCAGTGCTCCAGCCGCCAATGTGAGACACTCTTCATGTGTCTGTTGACCGTTTCCAAGGTCATCCTTGGCGTCCACTGCTTTTCTAGCACGGACCGAGGACTCCACACCTCGTGTCCGTTCACCAGCTGGAACTGTGAGAAGTTTAACGGTTCTGCCACCGCGTTGCGAAAGGTCAACAAAACAGGGTCCACTGTCTCTTCCCACTCATCTTCCTGCTCCGCGCAGAATATTCTCAGAGCTGTCTCCGAGGTGGAGTGGAATCTTCCGATCGCCCCCTTCGACTGCGATCGGTAGGGCGACGACCGAACCTGCACCATTCCCCAACTCGTCACTGTTCGTCTGAAACACTTAGACTGAAATATATTGCCACTGTCAGTCTGAGTTTCCCTGGGCCTTCTCACCCAAGAGAATAATCGTTGTAGTTGCCCGGCCACTCCTCTCGACGTCGAACGTCGCATCGTGGTCACCCCTAGGCGACCCGCAGAGTCAACGGCGTGCGATGGACCCAACACTGCCGCTCTGCACTCGGCTGGCAACACTACCCAGTTTCTTGTACCCGGAGAGGCTTTTCCGACCTCCATCCTTACAGGTTTACACTGTCTTATTATCATGCCGTCTTGTCTGTTGAAATGAGTGGCCCTCTCGGGACCAACACGTCCTCCTTTTGCCTTACAAATCAACTTGGGGAATTCTACCTGCTGCAGCTCCTCGAGACGAGTGCGGTCCACCCCAGGAGAACTGGTGAGGGTCACCTGTACCTCACCATCTGGGCTGCCTTCGCCCTCCACTCGCACTCCGGGTTCGCTGAAGAGGTGATCGTTTTCCAGGCCGTCGGACGTCTCCTCGTCGGCCTTATCAGATCCACGCCCTCCTTGTCCATCGCACTGCCTCGGAACTATGGCACTAACAGGGAACGCCTCCATGGTGATTCCTTTCTCGTCCCCACAGGCGTCGAACACTCCGCCTTTCTTCTCGTAGTGCTCCAAGCACTCCTCGTCCTTCACGAGGTTCGGGAGGACACGTCCTCCACATGCGTCATTTCCCAAGATGATCTGTGCCTCCATCTTGGGCATCGTCGCACAGACCCCCCTACTAGGGTTTGGCTACTCAGGGTTACCCGGTGTATGGGCATCCGCACCGGGCCTCCCACAGTGGTCACACTTGCCACTCCCACTCTGGTACTTCCGTGACCCTCGGGGAACAGAGTTTCGCTCACCAGGGTAAATTCCGCCCAAGTGTCCCTTAACATCTTCACCGGGATGGGGTCTGCGTCCCCCATCCTTACAGTTCCCTCACGCACGAATGGGTTAGCCTTTTTCTCCTTAATTACGGGTCCATCCCGCACCCCTTCAGCTATCTGGTCTTCTACTCGCACAAAAGCAACGTAACCCCGCTGCTTAGGACGTCTACACTCGCGAGCGACATGTCCGAGTATTCCGCAGTTGTAGCAGCGGATCCTTCTTCTTCTGCGGACTTCCCTTGCGCCTTCCAGCGACTCCTTATCAGCATCTCCTGTCATAACAATAACAAGATCTCTCGATCTCTCAGTTGGTGACCATCCACCGCCGCTCACCCTCGCAACACTTCCAGAGGCCGACGTCCGTGTGTCTTTCTCGCACCGTCTGTCGACCCCTTCGTCACAGCCACAGCTCCTGAGTTCTCCGTCGGGGACTTCTTTGACGGCTCCCCAGCACTCCTCGATCCTCTGCTGTCTCCACTCGAGGGGTAGGACTTGGGAGAACTCGCTCCCGTCCTCCATCCGTCCGACCTTCTATTATTTCTTCCATAGCTGGAGAATGCGGGAGGTCGGTGCTGTCCCTCTCGACGTGGTCGTAAGGCTTCTTCCAGCATGTCAGCCCGATCGGCCCGGGCTCTCAGGTCTTGATGTCTGCCTCCTTCACTCTCACCCTAATCTTGGGAGAGAGCACGGACATGAACTTCTCCATGACATCAGCCCCTGATGTCTCAGCCGACCTTGCTCCTTCCGACTCCAGTCATTTCAAGAATTTCCTTCCATGTCCTCGCCGTCTCCGCATATGATTTTCCTGGTGATCGGGTACATTCTCTGAACCTCTTTCTGTAGCATTCCGGCGTCAGCTTGAACGAATGGGAGCACGGCCCTTTTACTGCACGTAGTTGGTACATTCTTGGAGGTCGAGCATATTGTAGGCATCACGAGCTTCACCAGTGAGCCTTCCCCTCAACAGCTCCGCCCACTCTGCCCTCGGCCATCTTCAAACGTAGCGACCCTTTCGAAATGCTCGAAGAAGCCTTCAGCCTCATTAGGCACGAAGACGGGCAAATCCCTCTCTCCACTCGGTCGGTCTTCTTGCTGTGATGGCAGCGTGGAGCTAGCCCTAGCTCAGCTGCCTCAGCTCAACCTCCTGTTTGCTTCAACCTCCTGCAGCTTTGTCCTAGCGTCTAGTTCCTCTCGCTTCAAGCTGTGCCTCTCGTTCTTTTCCTGCGCAACTGTGCTTCTGCCTCTCGTTCTTCCCTGTGCAGCTGGCTTCTCTTTCTTCCCTGCGCAGCGTGTGCTTCTCTTTCTTCGCTTGCAGCTGTGCTTCTCTTTCTTCCCTGCACAGCTGTGCTTCTCTTTTGCTTTCTCACGCTTCAGCTGTGCTTATTCTTTCTCCTGCGCAGCTGTGCTTCTCCTTCTGCTTCCTCATGCTTCAGCTGGGCTTCTCTTTCTGCTTTCTCACGCTTCAGCTGTGCTTCTTGTTCGCGCTCTTCCTTGCACAGCTGTGCTTCTCGTTCTGCTTCCTCGCGCTGCAGCTGTGCTTCTTGTTCGCGCTCTTCCTGCGCAGCTGTGCTTCCATCTGCAGCTTCATTATTCCAGCTTGACACTGCGCCTGCTGCCATTGGATCCCCGGCTGCTGCCTCCGATGGTCAAGTTCTCTCCCACACTGACAGGCGTCTGCGGCAGTTCCTCTCCGAAGGCTTCATCACGTGCCCTGAGCTGTGCCATGATCTCGAGTCTTCTTTCTCCCACTTTGAAGCTCTCAACTTGATCCCAAAGTGGTCGGCGATCGCTTGCAGCTGTGCCCTGGTGCACTCCTCCAGCACTTGCTCGTCTCTTGTGTCAATAAAACTCGTTACTTTATCATCCTCCATCTTGTGACTATGAGTGATAACCTAGGCCTGATATCTAATACACAAACGATGTACCACAATTACAATCTTTATCTGTTCGTAATCCTGGCAAGGTTGCCAATGTCGGGTCACGGTGGGGGGTGAGCAAGCCACGGTATTCAAGGACTCTATCTGAATCCTCTCAAAGCAGTTGTTCTGACGATGGCCGTTACTCACCGTAGTCCTCGGGTCTTCCCTCGATCCTCTCGGCGCCACTGCACGCCCAGGAGAGTACCCCAGTCGATCTCCCAACGGCTTCAGGTCGTAGAGTGAGTGGAGACACCAGATTGTTCCCTTCAATTTGTGTGCCCCCCCCGACAAGGACTCTCACACTGCCTTCAAGGTCGCCACTGGTATTTTTAGGTGTCCAGTAACACTACGTGGTGTTGTGTAATTGTGGTAATTGTGACAAGAGCAAGTTCGATTAGTTTGGTATCAGGCAAGTAATTATTTCTGTCACTCTGTCTTATTCCTTTTTGCAGTCACAAGGTATATGGAGGGGAGTATAAACACCAAGGAGTTTTGGTTATTTTACTAAAAACAACGAGATATATATGCATCAATAAACACATCAGAAACAAGTATAAACAGCTGCTCTCTCCTCAGCAAATAATCTGGAGCACACTGGATGGCTAACACTCTTCCCCAAACGTCACTTGTCAAATATCAGCTGATCCCAGGCCCTAGAACTCGTGAGAAAGATTATTGCCTGTTTTTCTATGGCGTCGCGATCCCCGTTTCTTTAACTTTTCGTGAACCACTATATTTACCATTCACATGACATATTTATGATTCCAATAGGACGCGATACACCACCTCACTGGTCTCACGATCAATAACTTATTCTCACTGTACTCAAAGTGATTTTTCACTGTACCAAGAAGCTACTGGCTCTTGATAATATTTACTATGCACGCAATTAATCACTGTACTGCTCTTTGAATCTATAATTCCTCTTAAAAGGCGATATCACAAGTAATCACTCACATATATGAGATTATTCAGTACACAGGCATATAAATGGATAAATCATTAATCAATACACAGGCATGTATATATATATAAATCATGGAGATCAATAATATCATTTATAAAAATCTGGGCTCATAGCCTAACACCAATAACTGGTTCACATAGCAATATATATTATGATCACAGGAAATGAATTCTAGACACAGTAATTTCCTTAGTAAATCCTGTGCTTGCACACACCACACATAGATATATGTAAACGAATACTGTGAGTGCTCTGGGTAGCCTCCCACACACTGTGCCTCTGTGACATAGATCCAGGTGAGACTTGCACACTACATGAAAAATACTCTGGCAAATATATAGATAGCTAACTAAAGGGGAATTGGGAGGGTAACTGTAAACACCTACTTCACCTATCCTATGATGAGAGTTGAGTTGCAGCTCCTGGTCCAGGCTCTCGCCTCGTACACCCTCCAGAACACAAGCCAACGTCCAGGATGATCGCGTCTCGCTGCTTCTGTACACTGCAGGTCCGTGCTCCTCCTCCACGTCTTTGCAGGATTGGAGTCGGTCTCCCGGCCATCAACTTTCCTCCAACTACGGCAGCCAGCTTACGTCTCGGCGGTAGTTGTACGTTTCCAATTAGTTCCTTGTCACTGCACTCCCAGTGGAACTGGCCCCCGCCACTACAATGTCACTAAGAAGTTATTAGTCGTCCCAGACGATACTGCCGAAGCTCCACTTACACAGCACCCGACTCCAGAGCATTTGAAGCTCACTACACTGTCAATTCCCTCGTCGGTCTAGGTATGTCACTAGGTAGGAAGGAAGACTTCTCGATGTGCTTGCATACAACTGGTGACTCATAAAGTTCCACGGGATTGTCGTCTTACTGTCAAAACTGACAGGACCGTCGATCACACGTCCAACCTAGTTGACAAGTCGGTCAACTAGGTTCCCTCACGGTAGAATGGCCGGCCACTAAGCTGCTCCTACACGGGTGAACTGCCAAGGACGTCACATACGTCAATGCCCGGTCACTTCCTGCAACGCACCTGTCCCGGAGCACTTGTTGCTCAATATTCCGTCAATTCCTTATTTGGTCCACGCCTGGGTGAAGGAAGACCTCACAGAGTGCGTGGTGACAACAGGAGACGCTTATATCCACCGGAGCTCGGGAATCCGTCACTCTGACAGGATGACCGGTCGCACGTCCTGCCTCACGGACGCGTCGTGTGATACTGATGGCGCCAACCTGTCGCTACGGTTGGACCCCCTGCCTATGTGACATCACATTTGCCAAGGGAGGTTTTCATTTGCTCCCAGTGCCACGTCACTGACGCGCGGTGGACCAATCTGGTGTCACTGACGTCATACAGTTTTGGCGGGAGAACAGAGTAGCCAGCGCCATATTGGCTTCCTAAAGGGCCTATCCCATAGGCCAAAATACTCCTCTTTCACGAATTTCTCGGCTCTGCAAGAACACTATACTCTCCCACATATGTTAAACTGAGGCCCGCAACATAGAGAACGCTCGGGAATAGTGAACATGACTCTTATAGCAGGCGTGGAGAATTAGAGGGGGGGAACACGTCACAATTATATATATATTAGTATATTTTGGTAGCAGTCTTTCCTGTAGACATATATTATTAAATATGACCGAAAAAGTAAGATTAATAATTCTAACACGAATTTCTGATCTTCCTTATGTTTCTTTTTACTGTTGATGGTAAATGAAAAATCAATTCTCCAAAATTCATTTATATTTCTAGTCTGACGTGACACTTGAGCGCGTTCGTAAAACTTATTACATTTTCAAAGACTTTAGTTTACACACACACACAACTGAACTGAACAGAGTTTAAACAGCTTTGATTTTCTTTTTTATACCTGCATTGGGTGAGGTGACATGTTACAATGGTTTTTAGATGAGTGTGAAAACAAACTTTCAACAAAACACAGAACACGGAACAATGGGATTAGCTAGAGGGAAGAATAGATCTGTAACTGCAGACGGCCTATTGGCCCATATTTCTTGATGCTTCTATATTGGAGCGGAGTCTTGAAGTGGGTAGAATAGTTGTGCATTAATTGGCTGTTGATTGCTGTGTTGACTTCTTGATGTGTAGTGCCTCGCAGATGTCAAGCCGCCTGCTGTCGCTGTATCTATCAATGATTCTGTGTTGTTTGCTAGGATTTCTCTGGTGATGGTTTGGTTGTAGGAAGAGATTATATGTTCCTTAATGGAGCCTTGTTGCTTATGCATCGTTAAACGCCTGGAAAGAGATGTTGTTGTCTTGCCTATATACTGAAGAAGAAGTCAACACTATTACTGAAGTTAAGAAGTCAACACCAGCAATCAACAGCCAATTAATACACAACTATATTCTAACCACTTCAAGACTCCGCTCCAATATAGAATCATCAAGAAATGTGGGCCAATAGGCTGTCTGCAGTTACAGATCTATTCTTCCCTCTAGCTTATACCCATTGTTCCGTGTTCTGTGTTTTTGTTGAAAGTTTGTTTTCACCATCTAAAAAACCATTGTAACATGTCACCTCACCCAAATGCAGGTATAAAAAAGAAAATCAAAGCTGTTTAAACTCTGTTCAGTTCAAGTTGTTGTGTGTGTGTAAACTAAAGTCTTTGAAATGTAATAAGTTTTACGAAACGCGCTCAAGTGTCACGTCAGACTAGAAATATAAATGAATTTGGAGAATTGATTTTTCATTTACCATCAACAGTAAAAAGAAACATAAGAAAGATCGAGAAAATTCGGGTTAGAATTATTAATCTTACTTTTTCGTCATATTTAATAATATATATATATTATATATAAATATAAAATATATATATATATATATATATATATATATATATTATATTATATAATATATTATATATATAGATCTATTTATATTTATATTAGTATATTTTGGTTCAGTCTTTCCTGTAGACATTATTATTAAATATGACCGAAAAAATAAGATTAATAATTCTAACACGAATTTTCTCTATATTTCTCATGGTCTTTTCACTGTCGGTGGTAATTGAAAAATCAGTTCTCCAAAAATTCATTTTTATTTCTAGTCTGACGCGACGCTAGAACGCGTTCCGTAATAACTTATTACATTTTCAAAGACTTTAGGTTACACACACACAACTAACA
>WNGS01037562.1:0-12322 GCA_020271785.1 Procambarus virginalis
CCTCCATGTCTGAGTGTACCCATGTTGGCTGGCCTCCATGTCTGAGTGTACCCATGTTTGCTGGCTGACCTCCATGTCTGAGTGTACCCATGTTGGCTGGCCTCCATGTTCTAGTGTACCCATTTGGCTGGCTGCCTCATGTCTGAGTGTACCTGTTGGCTGGCCTCCATGTCTGAGTGTACCCATGTTGGCTGGCCTCCATGTCTGAGTGTACCCATGTGGCTGACCTCCATGTCTGAGTGTACCCATGTTGGCTGGCTGACTCCATGTCTGAGTGTACCCAGTTGTGGCTGGCCTCCATGTCTGAGTGTCCCATGTTGGCTGGCTGACCTCCATGTCTGAGTGTACCCATGTTGGCTGGCTGACCTCCATGTCTGAGTGTACCCATGTTGGCTGGCCTCCATGTCTGAGTGTACCCATGTTGGCTGGCCTCCATGTCTGAGTGTACCCATGTTGGCTGGCTGACCTCCATGTCTGAGTGTACCCATGTTGGCTGACCTCCATGTCTGAGTGTACCCATGTTGGCTGGCTGACTCCATGTCTGAGTGTACCCAGTTGGCTGGCTGGCCTCCATGTCTGAGTGTACCCATGTTGGCTGCTGACCTCCATGTCTGAGTGTACCCATGTTGGCTGCCTCCATGTCTGAGTGTACCCATGTTTGGCTGGCCTCCATGTCTGAGTGTACCCATGTTGGCTGGCCTCCATGTCTGAGTGTACCCATGTTGGCTGGCTGGCCTCCATGTCTGAGTGTACCCATGTTGGCTGACCTCCATGTCTGAGTGTACCCATGTTGGCTGGCCTCCATGTCTGAGTGTACCCATGTTGGCTGGCTGACCTCCATGTCTGAGTGTACCCATGTTGGCTGGCTGGCCTCCATGTCTGAGTGTACCCATGTTGGCTGGCCTCCATGTCTGAGTGTACCCATGTTGGCTGGCTGACCTCCATGTCTGAGTGTACCCATGTTGGCTGGCCTCCATGTCTGAGTGTACCCATGTTGGCTGGCCTCCATGTCTGAGTGTACCCATGTTGGCTGACCTCCATGTCTGAGTGTACCCATGTTGGCTGACCTCCATGTCTGAGTGTACCCATGTTGGCTGGCCTCCATGTCTGAGTGTACCCATGTTGGCTGGCCTCCATGTCTGAGTGTACCCATGTTGGCTGGCCTCCATGTCTGAGTGTACCCATGTTGGCTGGCCTCCATGTCTGAGTGTACCCATGTTGGCTGGCTGACCTCCATGTCTGAGTGTACCCATGTTGTGGCTGGCCTCCATGTCTGAGTGTACCCATGTTGGCTGGCCTCCATGTCTGAGTGTACCCATTTGGCTGGCCCTCCATGTCTGAGTGTACCCATGTTGGCTGGCCTCCATGTCTGAGTGTACCCATGTTGGCTGGCTGCCTCCATGTCTGAGTACCCATGTTGGCTGTGACCTCCATGTCTGAGTGTACCCATGTTGGCTGGACCTCCATGTCTGAGTGTACCCATGTTGGCTGGCCTCCATGTCTGAGTGTACCCATGTTGGCTGGCTGCCTCCATGTCTGAGTGTACCCATGTTGGCTGGCCTCCATGTCTGAGTGTACCCATGTTGGCTGACCTCCATGTCTGAGTGTACCCATGTTGGCTGGCTGGCCTCCATGTCTGAGTGTACCCATGTTGGCTGGCTGACCTCCATGTCTGAGTGTACCCATGTTGGCTGGCCTCCATGTCTGAGTGTACCTATGTTGGCTGGCCTCCATGTCTGAGTGTACCCATGTTGGCTGACCTCCATGTCTGAGTGTACCCATGTTGGCTGACCTCCATGTCTGAGTGTACCCATGTTGGCTGGCTGGCCTCCATGTCTGAGTGTACCCATGTTGGCTGGCCTCCATGTCTGAGTGTACCCATGTTGGCTGACCTCCATGTCTGAGTGTACCCATGTTGGCTGACCTCCATGTCTGAGTGTACCCATGTTGGCTGGCTGGCCTCCATGTCTGAGTGTACCCATGTTGGCTGGCTGACCTCCATGTCTGAGTGTACCCATGTTGGCTGGCCTCCATGTCTGAGTGTACCCATGTTGGCTGGCCTCCATGTCTGAGTGTACCCATGTTGGCTGACCTCCATGTCTGAGTGTACCCATGTTGGCTGACCTCCATGTCTGAGTGTACCCATGTTGGCTGGCTGGCCTCCATGTCTGAGTGTACCCATGTTGGCTGGCTGGCCTCCATGTCTGAGTGTACCCATGTTGGCTGGCCTCCATGTCTGAGTGTACCCATGTTGGCTGGCCTCCATGTCTGAGTGTACCCATGTTGGCTGGCCTCCATGTCTGAGTGTACCCATGTTGGCTGGCCTCCATGTCTGAGTGTACCCATGTTGGCTGACCTCCATGTCTGAGTGTACCCATGTTGGCTGGCTGGCCTCCATGTCTGAGTGTACTCATGTTGGCTGACCTCCATGTCTGAGTGTACCCATGTTGGCTGGCCTCCATGTCTGAGTGTACCCATGTTGGCTGGCTGGCCTCCATGTCTGAGTGTACCCATGTTGGCTGGCTGGCCTCCATGTCTGAGTGTACCCATGTTGGCTGGCTGGCCTCCATGTCTGAGTGTACTCATGTTGGCTGGCCTCCATGTCTGAGTGTACCCATGTTGGCTGACCTCCATGTCTGAGTGTACCCATGTTGGCTGGCCTCCATGTCTGAGTGTACCCATGTTGGCTGGCCTCCATGTCTGAGTGTACCCATGTTGGCTGGCTGGCCTCCATGTCTGAGTGTACCCATGTTGGCTGACCTCCATGTCTGAGTGTACCCATGTTGCTGGCTGGCCTCCATGTCTGAGTGTACCCATGTTGGCTGGCCTCCATGTCTGAGTGTACCCATGTTGGCTGACCTCCATGTCTGAGTGTACCCATGTTGGCTGACCTCCATGTCTGAGTGTACCCATGTTGGCTGGCTGGCCTCCATGTCTGAGTGTACCCATGTTGGCTGGCTGGCCTCCATGTCTGAGTGTACCCATGTTGGCTGGCCTCCATGTCTGAGTGTACCCATGTTGGCTGGCTGGCCTCCATGTCTGAGTGTACCCATGTTGGCTGGCTGGCCTCCATGTCTGAGTGTACCCATGTTGGCTGACCTCCATGTCTGAGTGTACCCATGTTGGCTGGCTGACCTCCATGTCTGAGTGTACCCATGTTGGCTGGCCTCCATGTCTGAGTGTACCCATGTTGGCTGACCTCCATGTCTGAGTGTACCCATGTTGGCTGGCCTCCATGTCTGAGTGTACCCATGTTGGCTGGCCTCCATGTCTGAGTGTACCCATGTTGGCTGGCCTCCATGTCTGAGTGTACCCATGTTGGCTGGCCTCCATGTCTGAGTGTACCCATGTTGGCTGGCCTCCATGTCTGAGTGTACCCATGTTGGCTGGCCTCCATGTCTGAGTGTACCCATGTTGGCTGGCCTCCATGTCTGAGTGTACCCATGTTGGCTGGCCTCCATGTCTGAGTGTACCCATGTTGGCTGGCCTCCATGTCTGAGTGTACCCATGTTGGCTGGCTGACCTCCATGTCTGAGTGTACCCATGTTGGCTGGCCTCCATGTCTGAGTGTATCCATGTTGGCTGGCTGGCCTCCATGTCTGAGTGTACCATGTTGGCTGGCCTCCATGTCTGAGTGTACCCATGTTGGCTGGCTGGCCTCCATGTCTGAGTGTACTCATGTTGGCTGGCCTCCATGTCTGAGTGTACCCATGTTGGCTGGCTGGCCTCCATGTCTGAGTGTACCCATGTTGGCTGGCTGACCTCCATGTCTGAGTGTACCCATGTTGGCTGGCTGACCTCCATGTCTGAGTGTACCCATGTTGCTGGCTGGCCTCCATGTCTGAGTGTATCCATGTTGGCTGGCTGACCTCCATGTCTGAGTGTACCCATGTTGGCTGGCTGACCTCCATGTCTGAGTGTACCCATGTTGGCTGGCCTCCATGTCTGAGTGTATCTCATGTTGGCTGGCTGGCCTCCATGTCTGAGTGTACCCATGTTGGCTGGCCTCCATGTCTGAGTGTACCCATGTTGGCTGGCTGACCTCCATGTCTGAGTGTACCCATGTTGGCTGGCCTCCATGTCTGAGTGTACCCATGTTGGCTGGCCTCCATGTCTGAGTGTACCCATGTTGGCTGGCCTCCATGTCTGAGTGTACTCATGTTGGCTGGCCTCCATGTCTGAGTGTACCCATGTTGGCTGGCTGGCCTCCATGTCTGAGTGTACCCATGTTGGCTGGCCTCCATGTCTGAGTGTACCCATGTTGGCTGGCTGGCCTCCATGTCTGAGTGTACCCATGTTGGCTGGCCTCCATGTCTGAGTGTACCCATGTTGCTGGCCTCCATGTCTGAGTGTACCCATGTTGGCTGGCCTCCATGTCTGAGTGTACCCATGTTGGCTGGCCTCCATGTCTGAGTGTACCCATGTTGGCTGGCCTCCATGTCTGAGTGTACCCATGTTGGCTGGCTGGCCTCCATGTCTGAGTGTACTCATGTTGGCTGGCCTCCATGTCTGAGTGTACCCATGTTGGCTGGCCTCCATGTCTGAGTGTACCCATGTTGGCTGGCCTCCATGTCTGAGTCTACCCATGTTGGCTGGCCTCCATGTCTGAGTGTACCCATGTTGGCTGGCCTCCATGTCTGAGTGTACTCATGTTGGCTGGTCTCCATGTCTGAGTGTACCCATGTTGGCTGGCCTCCATGTCTGAGCGTACCCATGTTGGCTGGCCTCCATGTCTGAGTGTACCCATGTTGGCTGGCCTCCATGTCTGAGTGTACCCATGTTGGCTGGCCTCCATGTCTGAGCGTACCCATGTTGGCTGGCTGGCCTCTATGTCTGAGTGTACCCATGTTGGGTGGCGTCCATGTCTGAGTGTACCCATGTTGGCTGGCCTCCATGTCTGAGCGTACCCATGTTGGGTTTCGGTTCTCCTTTCTAAGCTGCTCGTAATCTGGTTAAGAAAAAATTTGGACTTAAGTATTGTTAATATTCTTCGTGCTGCTATTCCAGGTTGATATTAAATCTAATTTTTCAATAATAACTAATATCTTCCCTCTATATTGTTAATCAATTCATATTTATTAGGCACGATCAAATCCATATTATTATTGTTTTTGGCTGGCTCATCAACCAGGTCAGAAAGCATTCTTCGACCACTTCCAGGAATTCTTCTTCTTCTAAGTTACATGTTTTTCATGTCCAATTTATTCTCCGGACGTTAAAGTCTCCAATGATGCACACATTACCGTACCTAACCTAACCTAACCTAACCTTGATTCTTCATTTATCTCTGATGAATTGGTTTACTGTCAGACTCGAGAATATGTATATTACTCCTATTAGTATTTTTTCACTTCCCTCATTCACTTCTACCTCTTTGGTATCCATGTCAGTCTCTAGGTTTAAGTGGCTCTTTAACACAGCACTTCAGATCCTCTCTCTTAAATTGCAACTAAACTTCGACCAGCAAGTCCATTGCGTCGATATTCAACCATGTTTCAATAAGTGCAATTATGTCTACCTTTTCAGTGCACTCCAGTGCTCTGGGGTCATCTATCATATTCCATACACCTCTGGATTTAGTACAGTACACTTGTAAACATCTTTTATATGTTGTTTTGATATTTAGAATATTCTTTTCGTTGTTTTTGCAGGAAAAACATTGTTGTTTTATATGACCTACGCTTTCCCCTTTCTACTCCCCATTACCCATATAAGGTCTCACACAACTTATTAAGTCAATAAAGCTGCCACTCCTCCCAAATCGAGGAATGGATCCCATTCCTCGGATACATCACGTTTTGTCGAAATAAAATCTTTAGTTATTCACCAATTGCATTATTATTCATATAATCATTTTCAAGACTCTAGCATGCACCAGTCTCTTTCCACACCCATTTACTGATGCCTCTCATCCCTCACACATCACCGCACATGACTGGGACCCCTTCCTTGTTCCTGATCGATTGATGATTATATATATATATATATATATATATATATATATATATATATATATATTATATATATATATATTGTGTGTGTGTGTGTGTGTGTGTACTCACCTAGTTGTACTCACCTAGTTGTGCTTGCGGGGGTTGAGCTCTGGCTCTTTGGTCCCGCCTCTCAACCGTCAGTCAACAGGTGTACAGTTTCCTGAGCCTATTGGGCTCTATCATATCTACACTTGAAACTGTGTATGGAGTCAGCCTCCACCACATCGCTTCCTAATGCATTCCATTTGTCAACCACTCTGACACTAAAAAAGTTCTTTCTAATATCTCTGTGGCTCATTTGGGCACTCAGTTTCCACTTGTGTCCCCTTGTGCGTGTGCCCCTTGTGTTAAACAGCCTGTCTTTATCAACCCTGTCGATTCCCCTGAGAATCTTGAATGTGGTGATCATGTCCCCCCTAACTCTTCTGTCTTCCAACGAAGTGAGGTTTAATTCCTGCAGTCGCTCCTCGTAGCTCATACCTCTCAGCTCGGATACTAGTCTGGTGGCAAACCTTTGAACCTTTTCCAGTTTAGTCTTATGCTTGACTAGATAGGGACTCCATGCTGGAGCCGCATACTCCAGGATTGGTCTGACATATATGGTATATAATGTTCTGAAAGATTCCTTACACAAGTTTCTAAAGGCCGTTCTTATGTTAGCCAACCTGGCATATGCTGCTGATGTTATCCTCTTGATATGAGCTTCAGGGGACAGGTCTGGCGTGATATCAACCCCCAGGTCTTTCTCTCTCTCTGACTCTTGAAGTATTTCATCTCCCAAATGATACCTTGTATCTGGTCTCCTGCTTCCTACCCCTATCTTCATTACATTACATTTGCTTGGGTTAAACTCTAACAGCCATTTGTTCGACCATTCCTGCAGCTTGTCCAGGTTTTCTTGAAGTCTCAAGCTGTCCTCCTCTGTCTTAATCCTTCTCATAATTTTGGCGTCGTCAGCAAACATTGAGAGGAATGAGTCTATACCCTCTGGGAGATCATTTACGTATATCAGAAACAGGATAGGTCCAAGTACAGAGCCCTGTGGGACTCCACTGGTGACTTCACGCCAGTCTGAGGTCTCACCCCTCACTGTAACTCTCTGCTTCCTATTGCTTAGATACTCCCTTATCCACTGGAGCGCCCTACCTGTTACTCCTGCCTGTTTCTCCAGCTTATGCATCAACCTTTTATGGGGTACTGTGTCAAAGGCTTTCCGACAGTCCAAAAAAATGCAGTCCGCCCACCCTTCTCTTTCTTGCTTAATTCTTGTCACCTGATCGTAGAATTCTATCAAGCCTGTAAGGCAAGATTTACCCTCCCTGAACCCATGTTGATGGGTTGTCACGAAGTCTCTTCTCTCCAGATGTGTTACTAGGTTTTTTCTCACAATCTTCTCCATCACCTTGCATGGTATACAAGTTAAGGACACTGGCCTGTAGTTCAGTGCCTCTTGTCTCTCACCCTTTTTGTATATTGGTACTACATTAGCAGTCTTCCATATTTCTGGTAGGTCCCCCGTTTCCAGTGACTTACTATACACTATGGAGAGTGGTAAGCAAAGTGCTCCTGCACACTCTTTCAATACCCATGGCGAGATTCCATCCGGCCCAACAGCTTTTCTCACATCCAGTATTACCGATACCTTAGGTATTCCGGTAGTATTTCCTTCACTAATTCACCTGTAGCACTGGTCGAGGATAAGAATGCCGACAATGCTAACTGTGTCGCCTTGCGAATACCTATACCCCCGAGTCTAACTGGGAGCGTTGCTTGGTCCCACTGGTCATCTTGCAGGGAGAGGTTTAACACTTTCATAGTTATTGTCTTTAGGAGTGAGTCGTATTCCGTTAATTTTGGGCTGTCAAAGGAAGGAGCACACCTGAGGAAATAGGTAAGTCTGGGCAAGGCCAGGCACCTTGTAAGAAGGTACAAAGCATCGTGAGCATCCAAAGCCCCTATTCGCGCCTCCATCCTCCTCAGGTCTTTAAGCTTTTCTTCGAGGACTACCTCAATGGCGTTCGAGCCCAGAGGTGCCCCTAGCAGCACACTGTCGGTGGGAGCGATCACTTGGACTCCTGGCAATAAGAATCGTGCTGCAGCTATGATTGGCTGGCTGGATGAGATGATTTGACACTGATGGATTTAGTGTAAGGTCTAACTCCTCTCCCCTAGATTTCACTAGCTGAAGATCTCCTAGCAGGGATTCCTGTGTCCCTGCCAGGGTGCCATCGTCCAGGAACCAGATGTTGAATTCGCTGGACAACCTGCTTGTGACCTCTTAGCTGCCATGCAGAAAAGGAAAGGGGCAAGTGGGTCTCCCTACTGGACACCTTCTGCGGAAACAACTTAATGTTCCCCAAACAACAGTGTCGATTCCCTACTGTACCCTGCTGAAACGAAGGGAAGTAGACAAGGAAAGCTGGTTCGAACTGCTTCCAGTACCACATCCTTTTTTACCTGGTTGAAGGCATTTTTAAAGTCTAATTTAATTAATGCCTATTTTTCTGGGAGGTCCTTGATATAGGCTCGTGCTGCATGAGCTGCTGCTTCACAGCCATGGGGGACACCAAAACCTAGCTGATGGGGTCGAAGCATCGTTGCAGCGTTTATGCTGATTTTTCTGACAGCTGCCCTAGCAACAAGGCGCCGAAGTGTGTTACCCACGGCAATGGGTCTGACTCCACCATCCTTCTTCTTAAGGGCACAAAGGGATGCTCCGAAGAAGGGTTAATATATATATATATATATATATATATATATATATATATATATATATATATATATATATATATATATATATATGCATGCAATTGACGATCACTAAACACTGATCATTTGTATGCGGAAATCCACAGAGAAATGGGAAAGAGAGATGAACGTTTCGGCCGATCTGAGCCTTTGTCAACACCTGACTGAAAGAAATCACAAAGAAAGAGTGGAGGCAGACACTAGATCCTGACCACCATCTCCTTGGGAAAGAATTAACCAGAAAAAAGGTATAGATTAACTTAGAGTGGTCAGAAGGATTTAAGCGGTAAGAATAAATGATTAAAGAAAAGCCTCATTGAACCTACATAAAATATTAATATAATATTGTTATGAAACAATGTAGCTATCATAGTTTTTTCTAAACTGTTGTGCAATATTGTAACTTAAAACTGGGTCAAGTTTGTACATACCAGTACTAACATTGAGAAGATTTGGACATTGACTAATTAGCGCAGACTCAATTAAATTCTGTTCCACAAAGCCATTGCAATTGGGAATGCTTTTCGCCCCATCCCAATTAATAGTGTGATCACACAACTTGTGTGTAGATACAAAGCATTAGACGTTTGGGCAGTTCTTATACTATAAGCATGTTGGAACATACGTAATTGTAAGGACTTTCCTGTTTGTCCAAGGTACACAGACTCACAATCATTGCAGGGAATCGAATACACACAACCTGCTGTACCAGGGGATTTTTTTTTATAAATTAGACTTGATCGTATTATTAGTGAACACCAAATTGATATTAAGGTTCTTAAAAACTGGAGAAAGTTTCTCAAATCCCATCGCATAAGGTACCACCAATGAGTTTCTAATATCTGGTTTCGCTTTTGAGACATTATTATAAAACGTACGTTTAGCTTTCCCAAATGAACAAGCCAAAAACATCTTAGGGTACTGTAAACTCTTCCCAATTTCATATTTTAGCTATCATATATTTATATATTTATTCATATATTTAGTTTTTTGATGAAGAGATAGCTAAAATATATGAGAAATACAAGGGAAGCAGGAAATAGTTATGGTATGTTTCCGGGGGCAAGGATAGGAGACATAGTGGAGAGATTGAGCAATATACTGTCAGACACTTGGATCAAGCCCATAGTTGTCTGCTTCTCAGTAGGTAGTCACGATTTTTGCTTAGGTAAGAGGGAGTAATTTGACAAATATAAAGTAGCGGGGGATGGGATCAGAAAGTTACAACCCTGCTCTTGTGCCAGGTAAGTCCACTACGGGCTTACCATAGCCCGTGCTGCATGGAAATTTTGTTCCAGTAGCTGAATCTGAAACAAAAATGTGGTTAGGAAAACTTATGGGTTGTTCATGCCCGTGCCACCTCTTGGATGACTTAACCTTCATCAATCATCACCTTCATCAACCTATGTTCCAGGGAACATAGGAGCAAGGATTAAGGACTTGCCCGAAACGCTACTCGTACTAGTGGCTGTACAAGAATGAAAGAACTCTTGTATATATATATATATATATATATATATATATATATATATATATATATATATATATATATATATATATATATATAAAGTGTTGTTAACCTCTCCCTCAACGAATGCCAGTGGAAACAAGCCACTCTTCCTGTTAGGCTCGGTGGCTTGGGTGTCCGCACCGCCACCCAAATTGCTATCCCAGCCTTCCTGTCTTCCTCCTCAGCATCAGATGACCTGGTTAAGTAAATTCTACCTGACACCCTCAGTGATGTAGCGGGATACAGGACCCCCACTACACGGAATGCGACACGAAATGGGGTCCATGGCAGACCCAGCCTCATCAGACCAACCATGCCGAAAGCCAGAAACATCCAGTTGGGACAGCCCCATGTAGACAAAGAAGCCACAGCTTTGCTGGAGGCAGCAACAACCCCAGTGATCGTGCACGCCTCACAGTGTGCAGGCTCCCCATGCAGGGGACTTCCTTTTGGTAGTCCCTATGTCTGCGACAGGCACAAATCTTGATCCGCACGAGCTCCGTATTGCAGTCGCTCTCCGTCTTGCTGCCTCTATCCACACTGTTCACAGGTGTATTTGCGGCGAGGCAGATGTTGACGAATATGGATTGCATGGCCTGCACTGTGGAAAATCTGGTGGTTGCACACTAGACACGACGAAGTCAACGACATCATTAAAAGAATCCTTGCCTCTGCTCAGTGTCCAGCGGAGAGAGAGCCCCGCAACCTATGAACCGTGACTCTGTTAGCTTTGCCGGCCAACCAGACGGAATCACTCTGGTCCGTGGAAGGGTGGCAGACAGTTGGCATGGGACTATACTTGCGTATCCACCCTGGCAGCCACATACATCAACCTCTCTGCCGGCACAGCTGGAGCCGCGGCGACACACAGAGAAAGAGACAAGTCAGCCAAGTACAGGTTAATTAGATCATCGGCACAACTTCGTTCCAATAGGGTCTGAGACCCTAGGCCCATGGGGAGAGAGTGCAAGAAGGTTTCTGAAGTTGGTTCCTTCCAAAGAGGGTTGGTTCCAAGCTCATTGACACCACAAGAGACCCTAGAGCGGCAAGTTTTCTCTTTCAGCGCCTCAGTGTCGCGATCCAGAGGGGGAATGCTCGCTGCATCTCGGTTCCTGCCCGAAGTCGGAGGAGTTCGAGAAATCTACAGCCTCTAGGAAGCGCAACTTATTTTTGTGTGTCCTCTTAATGTTCCTTTTTTGTATACAATCAGATATGTAACTGTATAACCTTGCTTAATAAAGTGTACACCATAAAAAGGGGGGTGGTAGGAAAAGCGAACACCCTATGTATTCAGAGTTAAATGGTAGTTTTTCCTGAATGCTCGTGTTCCCTTCTCTGAGGCTGTGGGTCCCTATAATTGCACCAGAGGTGGTACCCCCCTATATATATATATAATAATATATATATATATATATATATATATATATATATATATATTATATATATATATAATATATATAATTCGAACAAGCCTGAATGGTCCCCAGGACTATATGCGAATGAATACTCACACCCAGAAGTGACTCGAACCCATACTCCCAGGAGAACGCAACTGGTATGTACAAGATACCATTTGCGATCAAGTGGTTTAGGCGTCTTGTACATACCAGTTGCGTTGCTCCTGGGAGTATGGGTTCGAGTCACTTCTGGGGTGTGAGTTTTCATATATATTATATATATATTATATATATATATATATATATATATATATATTATATATACATACAAGAGTTCTTTTCATTCTTGTACAGCCACTAGTACGAGTAGCGTTTCGGGCAAGTCCTTACCTTGCTCCTATGTTCCCTGGACATAGGTTGATGAAGGTTGATGATTGATGAAGGTTAAGTCATCCAAGAGGGTGGCACGGCATGAACAACCCATAAGTTTTCCTAACCACATTTTTGTTTCAGATTCAGCTACTGGAACAAAATTTCCATGCAGCACGGGATATGGTAAGCCCGTAGTGGACTTACCTGGCACAAGAGCGGGGTTGTAACTTTCTGATCCCATCCACCGCTACTTTATATTTGTCAATAAACTCCCTCTTACCTAAGCAAAAATCGTGACTACC
>WNGS01037563.1:0-12138 GCA_020271785.1 Procambarus virginalis
CGAAACTTTATGGCCAAAGACTAACTCAAAAGGAGAGCAACCCAGTGAACTTTGCAACCCCTCCCTAGCAGCAAACAAAACATACGGCAAGTTCTCGTCCCAGAAGGTATGGGAACTCTCGCACGATGTCTTCAACATCTGCTTCAGAGTTAGATGGAACCTTTCAATGACCCCCTGACTCTGTGGATGGTATGGGCTGGAAACCTTATGAGTTATTCCATGGTCCTTACAAAATTGTGCAAAAATATCAGACTTAAAGTTAGTACCATTGTCAGTCTGCACAACCCGAGGCAGTCCAAAAGTGGAAAAAAATTGCAACATACGAGCAACAACAGTCTTTGCTCGGATGTTCCTTACAGCAAAAGCCTCTGGGTAACGAGTCGTGATACACATCATCGTAATTAGATAAATATTACCAGACTTAGTTCTAGGTAATGGACCAACACAGTCCATTACCACATGAGAAAATGGTTCCTCCGGCACGACAATAGGCTTAAGAGGAGCTTTAGGTGGAGTCTGGTTTGGTTTCCCAACAAGTTGACATGCAATACATGCATTACAAAATTTTGCCACATCGCTTTTCAGCTTGGGCCAGAAAAGTACTTGCAGATTTTGTGATACGTAATATTAATGCCTTGATGTCCCCCCATAGGATCATCATGGGCAGCTGACAAAACTCTTTCTCTATAGCAGGTCGGCAACATAACCTGGTGGACTACCTCCCACTCATTTGACAAGGGAGCACTCTGAGGTCTCCATTTTCTCATCAAAATCCGATCATTGTAGTAGTACCCAGTTGCTGCGTCTACAATTTCCTCCCTAGAGACGGCTGTCTCGTGACAATCTGCAAGACTGGGGTCAGCTTTCTGTAACTCACTCAAGGAGGCGTCCAGGCCTTGGTCAGATGTCATTGGCCGAGGCTCAACAGTGTTCTCCTCCACCTCCCCACTACTCTCGGTAGGCGGGGGTGCAGGCTCTCCACAATGTCC
The DNA here is from genome assembly GCA_020271785.1 of Procambarus virginalis. Lineage (NCBI taxonomy): Eukaryota > Metazoa > Arthropoda > Malacostraca > Decapoda > Cambaridae > Procambarus > Procambarus virginalis. The sequence goes on from WNGS01037563.1 coordinate 990, forward strand.
TCGGCCCCGTCATCGAGTCGGGCCATGAATGTGTCCGCAAGGTCCACTGGGCTTTCACCACTCGGAAGGTCCCTCGTGTCCTTGGGATTTACCACCTTGGCAAGCACAGGGCTGCCCTTACATTTAAGTCCCATAGACCTAGTCACCACGCACGCAGGGTACACAACATTATCCTCTGCGGTGGGTGAATCCAGGCAAACCTTTGGGTTAGGCAACATAACAGGCAGTCTGGAGTCCCCTACCTTATCCCCGGCTAAATCATTACCCAATATTACATCAACATTAGGGAAAGGTAGGTACGAAGTGACTCCGACTGTACAAATACCCTTGTGGAAATCAGATTCCAGGGTAACCTTACGGAGGGGTACTGCTCGAGTATCACTAGTGACACCCTCGACCAGTACCACCTCTCCAGTGTCGAGAGTATTGGCACCTTGCAAAGCACTCTCTAAAATTAAAGTCTGGATGGCACCGGTGTCTCGGAAGATCACCACGTCCCTCCAGGAAGAACCCTCAGACAAAAGTAGTCTCCCTTTCGATAAGAATGGGGTAAGCAGGTCCAACCACTGTGGGTTGGAAGTCTTACTCCCTAACCCTTCAGAAGGCCTCAAGCCCTGTGTCACAACGAGAGCATTGGGTCTTTTTTCCGGGTACAGTTGCCAACAACGGCTAATATTGTGGGTTGAACTTTTACAATGACCACAGAAACGTCGGGGAGAAGAGACATTACTAACCGAATTACCCTTCGGTTCACTCTTTAGTGTCGTGGGGCTAAACAATTTAACAGGGTTAGTTATGTCTGAAACAGAAGGTGCATTAGGTGAAGGTTTAGAATGAGCTGGTCTGGACTGGCTGTGGGTATAAGTTTTGTTACTCTGTGGGGTAAAATTATTTTTATTGGGCCTTTTGCCCGCCAACTGGTAGTTTTCTGCCATCTTGGCCAAGTCCCCTATTTTAGAATTTAACTCTACCCTACCTCTAAGGTATTGCGAAATATATTCTGGCATACTATCTATAAAGTGTTCTACTAAGACTACATTTCTGAGTGCCTGGTATGTTTCGGCTTTAGCCGAGCGAATCCATTTATCAAACAATCTAATTTGCTCATTGGCAAATTCAGTGAACGGTTGGTTGTGAGTGGGCCTAAGGTTGCGATAAGTTTGGCGGTGAGCTTCAGGAGTAATTTCGTACGCCCTCAAAATTCTTTCCCTGACTTCATCATATACAAAACACTCGTCGTCAGGCATATTAATAAAAATATCTTGTGCTTTACCCCTAAGCCGCCCCTGCAAGATTTTCACCCACTCTTCCTTGGCCAGTTCATGGACATGGCTAGTCTCTGAAAATGGTTAAAAAATCTTTCAGGGTCTGACTCTGAAAATTCAGGCAAGTTGTGTTTTTTATCAGAATGTCTGGAGTTCGAGTCCCCAGTAGGTGGTACCATTCTTGCCGCCTCATTTTTGAGCCTTTGCTCTTCCACTTTAGCATTTTGTTCTGCTACTCTGGCCTCTTGCTCTGCCAGTCTTAACTTGGCTAGTGTTAATTCTAATTCTATATTTCTACTCACTGCACTTTCCCCTGAATTGGGTTCGCATAAAATTGTATCACTTGGCACTAGTTCTTGGTCTATACAATGCCGTAAAATTTCATTCATCAAAGTCCACTTTCTATCTGCGTCATTTAATTCTAGGCCAAATTCCTTGCCTAACAATATTAAATTTGCTTTGTTGAGCTTCTTTATCTCTATCACTGAAGGGTTCATTGCCAGTCTCTGCATTTCAGATGACATGACTAAAAATTTTAGCTCCTAGCCACAGAAAAAATTAAAATTAAAAAATGGAAAAAACAAAAATTTGCACGGCCCCTAACACAAGGCCACACTAACCTTAATCGTGAAGAGATCCAGCTGGGTGTCCAGTCAGTGCAAAGAATGTTCTACGCCAGATGAGCTGGACCCTAGGCTAGCCCACAACCGTTCTGCGGAAACAAGAATTTTTAGTTTTGGCACTCAAAAATCTAATTTTTTACAATAATAACGTTCCTCCCGGACAGGCCAACCACTTGTTATGAACAATAGTGGGCTTGCTATGGGGAACTGGTACTATTAAGGGGTAAGGGTAAGTAGAATACAGAGGTATCAAAAAATGGGAGAACTAAAAGGCCCGGCCCCCAAAATAAAATATCCACAATAATAAATGCTTGCTACTAAACCCGGTTAGTCTAGGAATAGATTATTGTACTCCCACACAGGAAAAAAGGGATACTCTGTTCAAACTTACTTATTTATTAACCCCTTAACACCCCCCATACACAATCACACCAATAACAATTTAATACTAACTTTACCACACAATCTACGTTAAAAGCCTTGGTCCACATAAGCAGGATACAAGGTTTACACTGGAAACAAGCTAGGGTAAAGCTCTACTATAACACACTGGAGTCAACTTAGGGTAGGGGACCACGTGGTTACACTGGGACCCCCGTTAGCATAGCAGGTAATATAAAAACTTAAATAACACTTACTACACCCCAGGTATACTACTCTACACATATAACGATAGGTATGCCAGACATATACAAAAATGAGTAATGGAGTACTTAACCAACTAAGTCACAGAAATAAAGAATTAAGAGGAAGGAGGAGAGCACGCCGAACAGCACAGGCAGTCAGCAGAGAAGAGGCTCCCTGCAGCATGCGTGTGGTGCCGGGAAGAGCCCAATTGATCATACAGCTATACACATTAAAACATCTTCCCCTTATGCCTCATATTGCTACTTTCCTCATTCTACGGGTAGTTAAACTTATAACAATGTTACTTAATCCACAACAAGTTTAAGAGTCTAAATGCTTTGTGAGCAACACGAATAGTCGTACTTCTGGCAGGGATGATTACAAACAGCTTCAACTCTCTATTCGTGCCCTGCCATATTGTCGTTAATAAGCTCAATTTTGACCTCTGGTTTCCATCTAAAGAACCCAGAGTCGTAACAGTCACAGATATGGTATTACGTTTTCTTCTTGCCCCCAGAAATTTCGCCGTTTGCTTTGCATACAGCGACTATTTTCTGTGGGTTGGAAGAAAACGCACCACGTGGGGGCTTAATTTATTATTAATTATTATATAAATTAATTACTTAAAATAATAATTATAAATTAAATACAAAATTAATTATTATATAAATTACTTACAAAGTAATTAATACAAAATTTATCACAAATTAAAATAATCATAAATGATTATTAATGAAGAACTTGCATAAAGAAGCATAGGCTAATTATAATGACTAAATGGATAAATAAATACTGCCTCATAAGGAATAGTGAATGAGCATAAAATATTATACAGCAAATAATGGATAGCCGTTATCATGCTAATGTAATTCAATTGCCGTGAAATCTGTAATTAGACTGCGGTAATTCCAGTTCTGTGTGTGTGTGTGTTCTCTGTAAACTGTAGCATTACAATAAAATAAAACAAAACATACAAAAAAATAATAGGGATGGTAGGAGAAGAAAAGAATAAAGTATTCAGTGAGAATCCACAAGATCTTCTCTGAATGCTCTTTGTTTTCTTCTTCGAGGATGTGGGTCCCTGCAATTTACAGGCTTTACAAATCAATTTATGCTTTACAAATCAAGGGACCCAGAATGTGGAATGACCTTCCCAATCATGTTAAAGACTGTGCCTCTCTCAACCAGTTTAAGAGAAAAACGAAGCAATACCTAATAAATTCCCTGTAATCTGCCTTACCCCTCTATTGTCAACCAATGTCTGTTTTTGTTTTAAATGACGCTGTTTTGTCGACCGAATTGCATTTGTGCTGCTTTTTCAGCCATGTTCCCCCTTCTTAACCGTTTTTTTTCTTAACTCATTTTATTCCTTATGCTCAATTAGTCTTAAGCCTTAGTCATTGAAGTTTTTCATGCCCAAAACGCTTTGCGTAATAGTGGCTTTAGGCATTGTATGTACTAGCCCTAACTATTAACTCCATCACTCTGTACAATCACTTTTATGTATGTACCTTACCTAAATAAACATTTTGATTTTGATTTAGATTTTTTGAATTGCACCAGAGGTGGTACCCCTACATATATATATATATATACATACATATATATATATATATATATATATATATATATATATATATATATATATATATATATATTTATATATGCAATGCCAGTGGCTGGAAGGCTTCTGTGCTGGCTAGGGTTCGAGTCTCCTGGTGGGAAAGTGTTCTATAGTTTAAAATATATATATATATATATATATATATATATATATATATATATATATAATTATATATATAATTATATATATATATATATATATATATATATATATATATATATATATATATATATATATATATATATATATATGTCATACCTAGTAGCCAGAACGCACTTCTCAGCCTACTATGCAAGGCGTGATTTGCCTAATAAGCCAAGTTTTCCTGAATTAATATATTTTCTCAAATTTTTTTCTTATGAAATGATAAAGCTACCCATTTCATTATGTATGAGGTCAATTTTTTTTTATTGGAGTTAAAATTAGCGTAGATATATGACCGAACCTAACCAACCCTACCTAACCTAACCTAACCTATCTCTATAGGTTAGGTTAGGTTAGGTATCCGAAAAAGTTAGGTTAGGTTAGGTTAGGTAGGTTAGGTAGTCGAGAAAACATTAATTCGTGAAAACTTGGTTTATTAGGCAAATCAGGCTTGCATAGTAGGCTGAGAAGTGCGTTCTGGCTACTAGGTACGACATATATATATATGTCGTACCTAGTAGCCAGAACGCACTTGTCAGCCTACTATGCAAGGCCCGATTTGCCTAATAGGCCAAGTTTTCATGAATTTATTGTTTTTCGACTACCTAACCTACCTAACCTAACCTAACCTAACTTTTTCGGCTACCTAACTTAACCTAACCTATAAAGATAGGTTAGGTTAGGTTAGGTAGGGTTGGTTAGGTTCGGTCATATATCTACGTTAATTTTAACTCCAATGAAAAAAATTGACCTCATACATAATGAAATGGGTAGCTTTATCTTTTCATAAGAAAAAAATTAGAGAAAATATATTAACTCAGGAAAACTTGGCTTATTAGGCAAATCGGGGCTGCATAGTAGGCAAAAAGCGAGTTCTGGCTACTAGGTACGACATATATATAGATATATATATATATATATATATATATATATATATATAGTATATATATATATATATATATATATGCCGTACCTAGTAGCCAGAACGCACTTCTCAGCCTACTATGCAAGGCCCGATGTGCCTAATAAGCCATGTTTCCTGAATTAATATATTTTCTCAAATTTTTTTCTTATGAAATGATAAAGCTACCCATTTCATTATGTATGAGGTCAATTTTTTTATGGAGTTAAAATTAACGTAGATATATGACCAAAACCTAACCAACCCTACCTAACCTAACTATCTTTATAGGTTACGTTAGGTTAGGTAGCCGAAAAAGTTAGGTTAGGTTAGGTTAGGTAGGTTAGGTAGTCGAATAAACATTAATTCAAGAAAACTTGGCTTATTAGGCAAATCGGGCCTTGCATAGTAGGCTGAGAAGTGCGTTCTGGCTACTAGTACGACATATATATATATATATATATATATATATATATATATATATATATATATATATATATATATATATATATATATATATATATATATAGTATATTTTGGTAGCAGTCTTTCCTGTAGACATATGTTATTAAATATGACCGAAAAAGTAAGATTAATAATTCTAACACGAATTTTCTCAATTTTCCTTATGTTTCTTTTTACTGATGACGGTAAATTAAAAATCAATTCTCCAAAATTCATTCTTTATTTCTAGTCTGACGCGACACTTGAGCGCGTTTCGTAAAACTTATTACATTTTCAAAGACTTTTAGTTTATCTACACAACTTATGCTTTATGAAACAAACATTGGCTCTTATACCTGCATTTGGGTGAGGTGATGTAATACATTAGTGGGGTGAAACACAAAACATGGAAAACGGGGTATAGATTTGTAGAAGTAGAAGTCGGGTCCCAATAGAACTGCAGAAGGCCTATTGGCCCATATTTCTTGATGTTTCTATATTGGAGCGGAGTCTTGAAGTGGGTAGAATATAGTTGTACGTTAATTGGCTGTTGATTGCTGGTGTTGACTTCTTGATGTGTCGTGCCTCGCAGATGTCAAGCCGCCTGTTGTCACTGTATCTATCGATGATTTCTGTGTTGTTTGTTAAGATTTCTCTGGTGATGGTTTGGTTGTGGGAAGAGAGTATATGTTCCTTAATGGAGCCCTGTTGCTTATGCATTGTTAAACGCCTGGAAAGAGATGTTGTTGTCTTGCCTATATACTGAGTTTTTTTGGGCTTACAGTCCCCAAGAGGACATTTGAAGGCATAGACGACGTTTGTCTCTTTCAAAGCGTTCTGCTTTGTGTTTATGCCTTTTCGCTGTGCATTTGCCTAGAGGTCACCGGTTAATGTTTTGCTTTTCTTGTCCATTGGGTTACGTTTTGCCTTAAGGCAGTAATATTCAACTGCCCAATTATTTGCGACGCCTGGTGTCTTTATCGCCACGGGCTGGTTGATAGATTATCTAGTGTTTTCCGGCTTGCACCTCTGGCGTTCAACAAGGGTCTGGAGCCGGCTTTGACGAGAGGTGGTGGTGTTCAGCGGGCCCTGGAAGCTCCTGTGTTCCCTCTGGACGTGGAGGGCCTTTTTGCCTGGCTCTCACTCTGCCGGGGTTATTACCCTGTATGTGGTGTGGGCCTGCACTGCCGGGGGTATTCGCGTGTCTCCAGGTGAGCAACGCTACTTAGCGGTTTTCTTCTGCCGTCTGGCTTTGTTTCCATACAGGAATTCCAGTTCAGCAGGGCGCATACTTCTAGTTTCGTCATCGCCTCAAATGAACAACAACAGTGAAGTTGGTCTCCGACGCTAGTGGACAGTAAAAGACAAAAAATGGTAAGTGAACCAACTTGAAATCTGTCTTAAGTACTAACGATTAATGTATAGACTTAATTGTTAGAATAGAATGAATTGTTTCCATTCTTATAGATTGCAACCCCACATTTACCTAACTCCTGGGACCTTATTTACTTCTACAAGAACAGAGCCATTAGGTGAAAGGAAACTTGTCCAACCATTTCTGATCTGCCAGGACACTGAACCCAGGATTGCTGCTTGTGATTCAGGAATGAAGCTACCTGTTCTATAAGATATGTTTGCCTTTTTTCTTAAATCAAATCAAATCAAATGTTTATTCAGGGAAAAGTACGTGCATAGAGGATTAGTTACAAACATAATGTTGGATTCATAGATAGAGCTAGTACATAGAATACCGAAAGCCACTAGTGCGCATAGCGTTTCGGGCAAAGTGAAGTGGGGAAAAAACACTTAGACTAAAACTTGTTAGTAATTGAGCTTAAAGTATAAATTGCATTGAAAGAAAAAAAATATAAATAAAAAAAGGGGGGAACATGGTAGAAAAATATCCAAAAATACAAGTTGGTCAACAAACAGCATTGTTTAACCACCGTGCTGCGCCGAGTTTATTGTGAAATTCCCCCGGTGCTCATGAAATAAAGTGTTCCCAAAAAATTCTTTTTTCTTTGTAAAATGATAAATTCCGTTCCCTGAACATGTCTATGTAAAAATAAATACCAAATTCCACTTACTTTGGCTGTGGGGACGTGGACAAGGTGCGCTGTGATGTCATCAGGCCTGGTCGCCCATGCGTGAATCGCCCAGACACGGTCGCGCGGGCCATTCAAGCACCGAGTGTTGCCACAATTTTTTTTTTTTTTTTTGAGATATATACAAGAGTTGTTACATTCTTGTACAGCCACTAGTACGTGAAGCGTTTCAGGCAGGTCCCTGGAATACGATCCCCTGCCGCGAAGAATCGTTTTTTCATCCAAGTACACATTTTACTGTTGCGTTAAACAGAGGCTACAGTTAAGGATTTGCTCCCAGTAAATCCTCCCCGGCCAGGATACGAACCCATGACATAGCGCTCGCGGAACGCCAGGCTAGTGTCTTACCACTACACCACGGAGACTGGTAAAATATATTTTCAATTATTTGTTTATGTATTTCCAATGCGGTTTTATTTGTTTTTGTTTTTATCGTATATGATGCATATTTGTGTCCTTTACAATATGTATACAGTAGAACGTTCATAATGTTCCCTGGAATTGTGATACATTTGTTAGTAATGTGTCCACATTAGGAGGATGGAAGACAGAATAGGTGACATCGATGCCCACGATGCTTTTTATCTCCTCACCAAATGCCTATCCCTTCCGAGGCTAACCTACTTTCTGAGGTGCGCCCCATCTTACGACAACGAAAGCTTGAAGAGTATGACCTCTTACTGAAGACCATGCTGGAAAAAGTTGTTAATCTCTCCCTCAATGAGTGCCAGTGGAAACAAGCCACTCTTCCTGTTAGGCTCGGTGGCTTGGGTGTCCGCACCGCCACCCAAATTGCTGTCCCAGCCTTCTTGTCTTCCTCCTCAGCATCAGATGACCTGGTTAAGGAAATTCTACCTGACACCCTCAGTGATGTAGCGGGGATACAGGACCCCACTACACGGAATGTGACACGAAATGGGGTGCCATGGCAGACCCAGCACTCAGACCAGCCATGCCGAAAGCCAAGAAACAATCCAGTTGGGACAGCCCCATCGCAGACAAAGAAGCCACAGCTTTGCTGGAGGCAGCAACAACCCCCAGTGATCGTGCACGCCTCACAGCTGTGCAGGCTCCCCATGCGGGGGACTTCCTTTTGGCAGTCCCTATGTCTGCGACAGACACACGTCTTGATCCGCAGGAGCTCCGTATTGCAGTCGCTCTCCGTCTTGCTGCCCCTATCCACACTGTTCATAGGTGTATTTGCGGCGAGGCAGATGCTGACGAATATGGATTGCATGGCCTGCACTGTGGAAAATCTGGTGGTTGGCACACTAGACACGACGAAGTAAACGACATCATTAAAAGAAGCCTTGCCTCTGCCCAGTGTCCAGCGGAGAGAGAGCCCCGCAACCTTCTGAACCGTGACTCTGTTAGCTTTGCCGGCCGACCAGACGGAATCACACTGCGTCCGTGGAAGGGTGGCAAACAGTTGGCATGGGACTATACTTGCGTATCCACCCTGGCAGCCACATACATCAACCTCTCTGCCGGCACAGCAGGAGCCGCGGCGACACACAGAGAAAGAGACAAGTCAGCCAAGTATAGGCAATTAGATCATCGGTACAACTTCGTTCCAATAGGGTCTGAGACCCTAGGCCATGGGGAGAGAGTGCAAGAAGGTTTCTAAAGGATCTTGGTTCCAAGCTCATTGACACCACAAGAGACCCTAGAGCGGCGGCAAGTTTTCTCTTTCAGCGCCTCAGTGTCGCGATCAAGCCAAGCCTGAATGGTCCCCAGGACTAGATACAACTGAATGGTCGTGATGGTCAAGTGGTTTAAGGCATCCCTGTACATACCAGTTGCGTTGCTCCTGGGAGTATGGGTTCGAGTCACTTCTGGGGTGTGAGTTTTCAGTTGTATCTAGTCCTGGGGACCATTCAGGCTTGTTTGCATTTGTGTTCCTCACGTGTTGCCCCAAAAAATGAGGTGATTGATAAAATGCTTTGCCAAGATAACCATCCAGGTGCCGGCGGGGAAGTGGTTCATATAGCTCAGGCTATCACTTCCTTATGTCTGGTCGTGATGGTCAAGTGGTTTAAGGCATCCCTGTACATACCAGTTGCGTTGCTCCTGGGAGTATGGGTTCGAGTCACTTCTGGGGTGTGAGTTTTCAGTTGTATCTAGTCCTGGGGACCATTCAGGCTTGTTTGCATATATATATATATATATATATAATATATATATATATATATAAATTATATATATATATATATAAAATTTCTGGTAGCAGATCATATATATATAATATATAATATATATATATATATATAATATATATATATATATATATATATTATATATTATACCAGTATAATCTAATAATATATACTGGTCTAATAAAATAATTAGACCAGTTAATACTCTCACTCGTTGTGTTAGGATATGTTAGCTTGATAAAACTTAGTTAGTAGTTTTAGTTCATTTATTATGCACCCCATACCCATCTTGTGGGCGGTAGTGGAAAGGGTTACAGAGGCACATAATGGGCTCAGGTACTGAACCCCACAATTCATTTAGCTAAGCAAGTTACAATCTTGATGAGCTAGTTACAAAATCAATATAAGTCGTCACATCAACAATGGGTTCGAGATCGACCTCAAATACAGGTTCTAAATTAAGCAACTGACATATGTGGAGAGCTAGTGTCACAATTTATATGTTGTCCTGCACACCGCCCCCCATCCAGTGGGCAGCGGTGGATAGGTTACAATCACTCAGTTACTACCTACAGTTAGCAAACTGGGGATTTGGCTAAAATTTCTGGTAGCAGATCATTTTGAATGAAATATTTACACATCGCTGGAACATTGTTATAGAATTGTCTCTAAATTCACGTATCTTTTCGCACTCCATCACATAGTGACAAACTGACTGTTCATTGTTGAGAAATGTGTTAACAAACAATATATCTGACTTTATCAAGACTGTAGCTTGCTTAGCAAAAGGAACTTTATTAAATTTGGGTTCAGTTTAACTACCGCTCAATGGATGAGTAATTGGGGCAATAAAGGAACTAAGCTGATAAAATGAAAGATGGGAAAACAACATTAGAGAGATAAACTCGAGAGATGTTTTCATGTTAACCCGAAAATTATTTGAGGAGCAAGACGGACTGCGGGTTAGGCAATTGTTCCCCATGCTATCGTGATGGGGGATCAGCCATTACACGTGTTATGACTTGTATAGTTGTGAAGTTAAGGACAACAGTGGTAAAGGGGTAATGGGCATTATGGTTGATTGTTCTACCTGGAAATCCTCCACTGTTTTATATCTTATGTATGTATGTACTAACCTAGTTATGGTTGCGGGGGTTGAACTTTGGCTCTTTGGTCCCGCCTCTCAACCGTCAATCAACTGATGAACAGATTCCTGAGCCTACTGGGCTCTGTCATATCTACATTTGAAACTGTGTATGG
>WNGS01037564.1:0-12794 GCA_020271785.1 Procambarus virginalis
TATATATATATATATATATATATATATATATATATATATATATATATATATATATATTTGTGTATACTGGCAGCAGGTTTTCTTTTAAACATGTCTCATTAAACCATCCAGGTGCCGGCGGGGAAGTGGTTCATATAGCTCAGGCTATCACTTCCTTATGTCCGGTCGTGATGGTCAAGTGGTTTAAGGCATCCCTGTACATACCAGTTGCGTTGCTCCTGGGAGTATGGGTTCGAGTCACTTCTGGGGTGTGAGTTTTCAGTTGTATCTAGTCCTGGGGACCATTCAGGCTTGTTTGCATTTGTGTTCCTCACGTGTTGCCCCAAAAAATGAGGTGATTTGATAAAATGCTATGCCCAAGATAACCATCCAGGTGCCGGCGGGGAAGTGGTTCATATAGCTCAGGCTATCACTTCCTTATGTCCGGTCGTGATGGTCAAGTGGTTTAGGCATCCCTGTACATACCAGTTGCGTTGCTCCTGGGAGTATGGGTTCGAGTCACTTCTGGGGTGTGAGTTTTCAGTTGTATCAGTCCTGGGGACCATTCAGGCTTGTTTGCATTTGTGTTCCTCACGTGTTGCCCCAAAAATGAGGTGATTTGATAAAATGCTATGCCCAAGATAACCATCCAGGTGCCGGCGGGGAAGTGGTTCATATAGCTCAGGCTATCACTTCCTTATGTCCGGTCGTGATGGTCAAGTGGTTTAAGGCATCCCTGTACATACCAGTTGCGTTGCTCCTGGGAGTATGGGTTCGAGTCACTTCTGGGGTGTGAGTTTTCAGTTGTATCTAGTCCTGGGGACCATTCAGGCTTGTTTGCATTTGTGTTCCTCACGTGTTGCCCCAAAAAATGAGGTGATTTGATAAAATGCTATGCCCAAGATAACCATCCAGGTGCCGGCGGGGAAGTGGTTCATATAGCTCAGGCTATCACTTCCTTATGTCCGGTCGTGATGGTCAAGTGGTTTAAGGCATCCCTGTACATACCAGTTGCGTTGCTCCTGGGAGTATGGGTTCGAGTCACTTCTGGGGTGTGAGTTTTCAGTGAATATATATATATATTATATATATATATATATATATATATATATATATATATATATATATATATATATATATATATATATATATTATATATATATATATATATAATATATATATATATATATATATATATATATATATATATATATATTAGGGGTACCACCTCTGGTGCAATTGCAGGGACCCACATCCTCGAAGAAGAAAACAAAGAGCATTCAGAGAAGATCTTGTGGATTCTCACCGAATACTTAATTCTTTTCTTCTCCTACCACCCCTATTATTTTTTGTATGTTTTGTTTTATTTTATTGCAATGCTACAGTTTACAGAACACACACACACACACACAAATATATAACAATTAAACAATCAGCGTTCGAAGACCTCGTCCAGCTCCTCGGAGGTTGGGTGCGTACCCAGGATACAGCACGCATTTCCCCTCTGCACTGCGACACTGAGGCGCTGGAACAGGAAACTGGCTGCTCGTGGGTCTCTAGTTTTCCCAATGAGTTCCTCACCAACCTCCTTTAAAAACTTGAGTGCACATTTACCCCAGGCGCCCAGAGTCTCTGAGCCTATCGGCACGAACCTGTAACAACGTTCTAGGTCTCTGTACTTGTGGATTTTCTGGGTCTCCCTGAAGGTGGCTGCCCCACCTCCCTCCGCTGAGCTGTAACGTAAATAGGTATCAGCCAATGTAGATGCACAGGTGTAATCCCATACGACCTGTTTACCTTCCCTCCATGGCTGCAGGGTGACTCCATCTGGGCGTTTTTGGCTGTTGTCAGGTCTGCACAACTGGGGTTCCCTTTGTGCTGGACACCCAGCTGTAGCCAAACTTCTCTTGATGATGTCATTGACTGCCTCGTGTCTGGCAATCTTTCCCTGTGTCTTACGACAGATGAGACCATGGCTGCCGTATTGGTCTGCCCGTGCCTGGCCGCAAATACACCGGTGCTCGGTGGAGATAGGGGCGGCAAGGCGCAGAGCAACACCAATACTTAGGGCCCGATGATCCAGGCGGGTGCCCAAGGCGGAATTAGGGACTGCCAACAGGAAGTCCCCAGCATGGGGGGCTTGCACAGCTAGGAGACGCGCTCTGTCCTTCTGAGAAGCTACGTCCAGCAATGCTTTGGCGATGTTCTCCACTATGGGGCTATCCCATTTGGCCTGTTTACCGTCGTTTGGACAAGTTGGTCGGGTGTGTGAATTGGCGAGTGTGTCCCACCGACCAGCTCCTTCCACAAATTTGGGATCACGAATCCCAATGGAGTTCCTTAGGTATTCTGGTAGTATTTCCTTCACTAATTCACTTGTAGCACTGGTCGAGGATAAGAATGCCGGCAATGCTAACTGTGTCGCCTTGCGAATACCTATACCCCCGAGTCTAACTGGGAGCGTTGCTTGGTCCCACTGGTCATCTTGCAGGGAGAGGTTTAACACTTTCATAGTTATTGTCTTTAGGAGTGAATCGTATTCCGTTAATTTTGGGCTGTCAAAAGAAGGAGCACACCTGAGGAAATAGGTAAGTCTGGGCAAGGCCAGGCACCTTGTAAGAAGGTACAACGCATCATGAGCATCCAAAGCCCCTATTCGCGCCTCCATCCTCCTCAGGTCTTTAAGCTTTTCTTCGAGGACTACCTCAATGGCGTTCGAGCCCAGAGGTGCCCCTAGCAGCACACTGTCGGTGGGAGCGATCACTTGGGCTCCTGGCAATAAGTTGTACTGCATTTATGATTGGTTGGTTGGACGAGATGATTTCACACTTTGATGGATTTAGTGTAAGGCCTAACTCCTCTCCCCTAGATTTCACTAGCTGAAGATCTCCTAGCAGGGATTCCTGTGTCCCTGCCAGGGTGCCATCGTCCAGGAACCAGATGTTGAATTCGCTGGACAACCTACTTGTGACCTCCTTAGCTGCCATGCAGAAAAGAAAAGGGGCAAGTGGGTCTCCCTGCTGGACACCTTCTGCGGAAACAACTTCATGTTCCCCAAACAACAGTGTCGATTCCCTACTGTACCCTGCTGAAACGAAAGGAAGTAGACAAGGAAAGCTGGTTCGAACTGCTTCCAGTACCACATCCCTTTTTACCTGGTTGAAGGCATTTTTAAAGTCTAATTTAATTAATGCCTTATTTTCTGGGAGGTCCTTGATATAGGCTCGTGCTGCATGAGCTGCTGCTTCACAGCCATGGGGGACACCAAACCTAGTTGATGGGGTCGAAGCATCGTTGCAGCGTCTATGCTGATTTTTCTGACAGCTGCCCTAGCAACAAGGCGCCGAAGTGTGTTGCCCACGGCAATGGGTCTGACTCCACCATCCTTCTTCTTAAGGGCACAAAGGGATGCTCCGAAGAAGAACGGTTTAATTGTATCTGGGATCAACCCGGAGAGACAGTCGTTGACAAACTTCGTGATCTCTGACAGCAGTGTCTCGGCAACTTCGCCGAGAACTGGGTTTGTCATCTCCTTGAGGTGCTGAGGTCTTACTCCAGTGTATCCCCTGCTGAGCCTGGTGGAAATGACATGATGGCTTTGTATACCTCTGATGCTTGGAGGAATAGAGGTCCCATGTCTGGGGCATTTGTGTCCCGAGCAGTGGGTTCCCATGGTACTCTGGGAGGGTGCTTCTCTCTCAGTGAGTCGGCAGTTGCTGTATCTCTAGGGGCGATTGTTTCTTCACTGGTAAGTAACCTAATTGCCCCTACTGTGTTGCCCTCTTCAATTTTCTTGGTCACTTGTGTTCCAAGCTTAAAATTATCATTGGAACTCTTGGGTCTTCCACGACGGTTTTTGCGTTGAGGAGGGATGGGGATCAAGTTGTCAGCTCTGGGGAAATTATTTATTGCCCTAGTGACTGATGAGGCTAGTGACTTGCCTCCTCTTGCAGGTACGCCTAAGCAAATATTGCCAAACAGGAGCAAATTATGCCATGCTTTGATGGTGGCTGCAGCATTAAGATTTTCAGACCGTTCATTCACTTTCCTTAGAAGGTCTGTATATTTCCCTGCTGCAAATGGGCGCGCAGCTTTAGGAATGTGGGGAAGAGTTCTGGTGGTGGATGCTTTGATGGCCCCCAGGAGGTCATCTGATGACATGAAGTTTGCTGGGATGTGTGGGGGTGCCGGGGGGGCCTGTGGGCCTTCCCTCTCTACAGGTAACGTCCATGAACCCTCACAGCCGTTGTGCTGACGTAGGGTTCCATCGTTTCTAAGGCTGTGAGATTCCTCACAAACCCGACACGTTCCTGAGTCTGGGTCCCCCTCTGGGTGCGCCTCTCTGTACATTGTTCCCAGGACCGTGTTCTTGGCTGAGGGGTTCCTGGTTAGTTGGGGAGTCCCCTCCGTCCCCGGGCGGGCTGTGACATAGGCGTGGCGTGGGAGGGTGATCACGGGTGGTGGCGGCAGGGGTAGTTAGCTGTCCCTCGCACTCACCACTCATGTGGGTACTTGTGTCTCCCTCCCTTTTGGGAAGAACCTGAATGCTTGCTGTGACCTGTGCCATATCTGGGTGCATGGAGGATGACACATCTCTGCAACGGGCACTGTGTGGGCGGTGAATAGGTGGGTGAGAGACGCCCAGCCTGCGGTGAGGCCAGCGCGCGGGGAGGGGGTGGGGGATGACCGGACACCGCTCGCCTTGAGGGGAGAGGGGGGGGGGGTCTGGGTGACACTTAAACACTGGTACAATTTCCTTGTATATCACTGCACAATGGTGAATGAATCATACACTTGTAGACTGACACACTGTGAGCTCCATTAACACTAAACATGATTGCTAATTTCTGTTTATCTTTTCCAAATATATTTATATAATCTCTGGGTGGCACATGGATGACCCCCCCTCGCTGACCGCACAACAACACCCCCTCCCCCCACACCTTCACTGTGGGAGGCCTACAGGGTGCCGGCGTGGCCCTCACTACCCTTATATTCCACACTGTAAATTCACCTGTTTTGATCCATTTTTCTTGAGATGGTCCACTTTGGGCACTTGCCGTCCGCTCCTGCACCTTCCCAGGATATTCACACAGCACCTTGTGAAGGCTAGGCTCGGTGGCTCCAGGATGTCACTAGGTATGGCTCAGTAAACAACAGAGCCTCCCTCCACACTTCCGCCCGCCCCTGACACCTCCCATATATATATATATATATATATATATATATATATATATATATATATATATATATATATATATATATATATATATATATATATATATGTGTTTATATTGGTAGCTGTCTTTCTTGTAAACATGTGTTGTTGAATATGACCGAAAGGGTAAGATTAATAATTCCAATATGAATCTTCTCAATATTTTTTACGTTTTTCTTTGCTGTCGAGGGTAATTGAAAAATTAACTCCCAAAAATTCATTTTTTACATTTTTTTTTTGGACTGACGCCTAAAAGTGTTTTGTGAGGGCTTCTTACATCTTCAAAGACTGGTTTACACGTATCATGTATCATGTTTATATTGGTTTTGGGTGAGGTGATATGACACAAATGTTTGGGGTGACAGAACACGAATCAATGGGTATAAATTGGATATGTAAACATTAGAATAAAAGTAACTACAGAAGGTCTAATGGCCAATACTTTTTCTTGCTGCTTCTATGTTGGTTCGGGGTCTTGAAGTGGGTAGAATATAGTTATGCATTAATTGGCTGTTGATTGCTGGTGTGACTTTTTGATGTGTAGGGCCTCGTTGATGT
This sequence comes from Procambarus virginalis, assembly GCA_020271785.1. Taxonomy (NCBI): domain Eukaryota; kingdom Metazoa; phylum Arthropoda; class Malacostraca; order Decapoda; family Cambaridae; genus Procambarus; species Procambarus virginalis. The sequence continues at coordinate 5,756 of WNGS01037564.1, forward strand.
CGAGTCTCCTGCTATCGAGGATTTCTGTGGTGCTTCTTAAGATTTCTCTGGTGATGGTCTTGTTGTGAGAAGAGATCATATGTTTCTTGATGGAGCCCTGTTGTTTGTGCATTGTTAATCACCTAGAAAGAGACGTTGTTGTCTTGCCTGTATACCGAGATCTTTGGGGCTTACAGTCCCAAAGTGGGCATCTGAAGGCATAGACGACGTTGGTTTCCTTCAAGGCGTATTGTTTGGTGTCTGGGGAGTTTTTCATGAGTAGGTTGGCCGTTTTTTTGTTTTTGTAGTAAATTGTCAATTATATTTTCTGATTTTTGTCTCTAGGAATAACGTTCCTATTAATACACATTACTACGCCCTGGACTCAACCGTATGTCCTGCTCGTCTACCCGCTCCTGCACAGTGGACATAAAATTATGTCCTGATAAAAATATTTGTATAAAATTCAATTTTAATCCGATTTACTTTGGGTTTGTTTCAAACTGTGCGCCATGAAGATTTCTTTCTCACCACTAGGCTATACACTAGTGTAGACTTGACAAACATAACAAAAGTAAAAACATTTCGTTTGTGTTTGATGCTCACTGGTGCGATCAAATCAAATCAAATCGATCAAATGGTGAAGTACTACAATTTTACCAGGAAAACTAACAAGTGGACCAAAAAGATAACGTTTTATTTCCTGCAAATGGCATTGCATAATGCCTTTGTTTTGTACAAATACAACACAACTGATGGAAAAAAGCTAACATTGCTACAGTTCCACGAGGTGGCAATTTGGGCCCTATTGCCCTGGGACAAGGAAGATTGGCCTCAAACAACAATATTATCTCAACACTTGCGGCACGCTCCAGACATAAATGATGACACAGGTCCTGCCTATGCTGACGCCATGCAAACTCCCGGACCATCTGGTGTGAGGCGGCCTTTGTTCACTTCAACACCTCAACTCAATGCTCAACTTACTGTTCCACAACCAGCTTTTCCTTGGTAAGTACACCTATTTGGTCCAAGTTTGTGTAGTATAATTTAGTGCGAGTATTTTGATACCAGAATGAACACTGTATCACATAAACTGCCGTAAGTAGACTCGAAACTTCATAGATTTTTTTTTATATTTGGCGCTATTCTAACTTACGCTTTGCTGATCTTTTTTTACTACGTGCTCATAGAACATTCTATTGTGAACACATTGGCACAAAAATGAATGACGTACATAGAAAAATAATATCAGGACAGTGAAATAAGCATAAACTTTCAAAGCGCCGTATCGCACATGTGTGGTCGCCTCCCCAATACAGGGTAACAGTTCGGCCACTTCCCACATTCTTGCGGGTGGGCCGCGACCATGATTCTACGTTTATATTCATATCTCTGTGTTGGGAATTTCATTGCGAGTCCATTGATACCAAAATTAACGCTGTAGGACAAGTGTGGAGTTGACAACAACCCCAAGAGTAGAAACATTTTGTTGCTGTTTGGTGCTCACGGCGAGTCATCTACATAGTTATTTATTTGGCGCTTGTATCCCTATACTTTTCGTGACCTTTGATACTGATGTTCTTCTAGAGAATTTTATTGCGAACACATTGGTACAAAAATGAAATACGTTGCTCGAGAACTAACGTCAGGAGAGTAAAAAGAGTATGCACATTTTTGTTTTGCCGTTTAAGCTCAAAAAAACGCCCCGAGCACATACGGCTTTTTTTTTTCGACGTTCGCAGGCGCGCGGAAGTGTTTAATAATATATTTCAGGACACTTGCCCCCGTTTTATGAGCCGTCGAATAGAAGTTCCTGTAAAACAGTCTAATAGGCGGTACTAGTGTTGTGTTAGTTGATTCTTCAGAGGTTGCATGGCGTATCATCTTTCTTTTTATGACGTCTTCAACATAACCGTTAGAGAAGCCATTGATGACTAAGACATTTTTCATGTGCTCCTGGCTGTCTGAGTTCGAATCCTTCTGGGGTGTGGAGTTTTCAGTTGCATATTTGCTTGGGGACCAGTCAAGCTTGTTCGCATTTGTGTTGCTCACGTGGCCTCACAAAGTGAGGTGATTCGATGAAATATCTATGCCGAAGCTTCCCACCAAGTGCTGTCGGGATATTGGGGAAATAGCCTCGGTTACCAACGTCTTTTGTACAGTCTTGGTTGGTCGAGTGGTTAAAGAACCGAGTACGCCAGGGGTTAAAGAACCGAGGTGGTAGCCAGCAGGTACTGCCACCATGGTCTATTCTGCCAAAGCACAGGGGGATGGCACTCGAGGCACAGTGAAGTTACCGACATCATCAAAAGGAACCCCATCAAACCTGAATGCCCAGCTGAGAGAGAGAGTCCCATTTCTTAATACCCAGTAACTCTGAAGTTCATATTGGCTGCCCATATGGGATCACCGAGAGCCCTTGGAAAAATAGCTAGCAGCTGGTAAGGGAATACACACGTGTATCAACCCTGGCTAACACCTACATTGAGTTCAGTGTTGCACATCAGTGACACCGTCATTCACAGGGAATCAGCCAAATCCCCTAATTACAGAGAATTGGATCACCAATGGTTTGTCCCCATTGGTCCCGAGACACTCAGTGTCTGGGGTAAGAGTACCACCTGTGTTTTTAAACAACTGGGTTCTAGGCCACTGAAATAACAAGAAACCTGACTACCACGGTGTGTTAACAGTAATATTCCCTGACTACCACGGTGTGTTAACAGTAATATTACCTGACTACCACGGTGTGTTAACAGTAATATTACCTGACTACCACGGTGTGTTAACAGTAATATTACCTGACTACCACGGTGTGTTAACAGTAATATTACCTGACTACCACGGTGTGTTAACAGTAATATTACCTGACTACCACGGTGTGTTAACAGTAATATTCCCTGACTACCACGGTGTGTTAACAGTAATATTACCTGACTACCACGGTGTGTTAACAGTAATATTACCTGACTACCACGGTGTGTTAACAGTAATATTACCTGACTACCAGGGTGTGTTAACAGTAATATTCCCTGACTATCATGCAGTTAAATGTAATATTACCTTATCTCATGTAAGTGAGATGTTAATTGTAATATTATATTATGTTCTAAATAATATTACCTAACTACCATGATGTGTTAACTGTAATATTACCCGAATATAATTGTGTTAACTGTAATGTTACCTGACTACCATGGTTTTCAACTGGAATATTACCTGACTTCCATGTTGTGTTAACTTTAATATATTACCTGACTTCCTTGGAGTGTTAATTACAATGTTCCCTGACTACCATGATGTGTTAAGAGCAGTGTTCCCTGACTACCATGATGTGTTAAGAGCAGTGTTCCCTGACTACCATGATGTGTTAAGAGCAGTGTTCCCTGACTACCATGATGTGTTAAGAGCAGTGTTCCCTGACTACCATGATGTGTTAAGAGCAGTGTTCCCTGACTACCATGATGTGTTAAGAGCAGTGTTCCCTGACTACCATGATGTGTTAAGAGCAGTGTTCCCTGACTACCATGATGTGTTAAGAGCAGTGTTCCCTCTACCTGCAATGTTCTCTACCATGATGTGTTAAGAGCAATGTTCCCTGACTACCATGATGTGTTAAGAGCAGTGTTCCCTGACTACCATGATGTGTTAAGAGCAGTGTTCCCTGACTACCATGATGTGTAAAGTGCAATGTTCCCTGACTACCATGATGTGTAAAGTGCAATGTTCTCTGACTACCATGATGTGTAAAGTGCAATGTTCCTGACTACCATGATGTGTAAAGTGCAATGTTCCCTGACTACCATGATGTGTAAAGTGCAATGTTCCCTAACTACCATGATGTGTAAAGTGCAATGTTCCCTGACTACCATGATGTGTAAAGTGCAATGTTCCCTGACTACCATGATGTGTAAAGTGCAATGTTCCCTGACTACCATGATGTGTAAAGTGCAATGTTCCCTGACTACCATGATGTGTAAAGTGCAATGTTCCTGACTACCATGATGTGTAAAGTGCAATGTTCCCTAACTACCATGATGTGTAAAGTGCAATGTTCCTTGACTTCTATGGTTTTCTTAAGCAATACTGAGGTGACATACTTGGTTATACATTCTCTAAATGTTATGAAGATGTTGGCCTCTCACAACGTGCCGACGCCAGATAATTAACATCAACGACTTTATTAGCTGTTAATCATTCAAATATTTACTAACATCTTTCTTATTTTTTTAATTCTATACAAACAGTGTAAAGCTTACTTAAGTAAGTGATGAACTTACTTGTCAACAACGGTGTAAAGCTTACTTAAGTAAGTGATGAACTTACTTGTCAACAACGGTGTAAAGCTTACTTAAGTAAGTGATGAACTTACTTGTCAACAATGAGCTTCAGTTCGGGAGTGACAGGCGGCGTCTTGCTGGCTGGGCCGCCAGAGAGTAATGTGCGGCCAGGGACGGTGCAGCCCGTGTAACCCCTCGGCACTCTCGGCCACGCCTCTCTGTTACCCCTCGGCACTCTCGGCCACGCCTCTCTGTTACCCCTCGGCACTCTCGGCCACGCCTCTCTGTTACCCCTCGGCACTCTCGGCCACGCCTCTGTTACCCCTCGACACTCTCGGCCACGCCTCTGTTACACCTCGACACTCTCGGCCACACCTCTGTTACCCCTCGACACTCTCGGCCACGCCTCTGTTACCCCTCGACACTCTCGGCCACACCTCTGTTACCCCTCGACACTCTCGGCCACGCCTCTGTTACCCCTCGACACTCTCGGCCACACTTCTGTTACCCCTCGACACTCTCGGCCACGCCTCTGTTACCCCTCGACACTCTCGGCCACACCTCTGTTACCCCTCGACATTCTCGGCCACACCTCTGTTACACCTCGACACTCTCGGCCACGCCTCTCTGTTACCCCCTCGACACTCTCGGCCACACCTCTGTTACCCCTCGACACTCTCGGCCACATCTCTGTTACCCCTCGACACTCTCGGCCACGCCTCTGTTACCCCTCGACACTCTCGGCCACACCTCTGTTACCCCTCGACACTCTCGGCCACACCTCTGTTACCCCTCGACACTCTCGGCCACACCTCTGTTACCCCTCGACACTCTCGGCCACGCCTCTGTTACCCCTCGACACTCTCGGCCACACCTCTGTTACCTCTCGACACTCTCGGCCACACCTCTGTTACCCCTCGACACTCTCGGCCACGCCTCTGTTACCCCTCGACACTCTCGGCCACACCTCTGTTACTCCTCGACACTCTCGGCCACACCTCTGTTACACCTCGACACTCTCGGCCACGCCTCTGTTACCCCTCGACACTCTCGGCCACACCTCTGTTACCTCTCGACACTCTCGGCCACACCTCTGTTACCCCTCGACACTCTCGGCCACACCTCTGTTACCTCTCGACACTCTCGGCCACACCTCTGTTACCCCTCGACACTCTCGGCCACACCTCTGTTACACCTCGACACTCTCGGCCACGCCTCTGTTACACCTCGACACTCTCGGCCACGCCTCTGTTACCCCTCGACACTCTCGGCCACGCCTCTGTTACACCTCGACACTCTCGGCCACGCCTCTGTTACCCCTCGACACTCTCGGCCACACCTCTGTTACCTCTCGACACTCTCGGCCACACCTCTGTTACCCCTCGACACTCTCGGCCACACCTCTGTTACCTCTCGACACTCTCGGCCACACCTCTGTTACCCCTCGACACTCTCGGCCACACCTCTGTTACCTCTCGACACTCTCGGCCACACCTCTGTTACCCCTCGACACTCTCGGCCACACCTCTGTTACCTCTCGACACTCTCGGCCACACCTCTGTTACCCCTCGACACTCTCGGCCACACCTCTGTTACCTCTCGACACTCTCGGCCACACCTCTGTTACCCCTCGACACTCTCGGCCACACCTCTGTTACACCTCGACACTCTCGGCCACACCTCTGTTACACCTCGACACTCTCGGCCACACCTCTGTTACACCTCGACACTCTCGGCCACACCTCTGTTACCTCTCGACACTCTCGGCCACACCTCTGTTACCCCTCGACACTCTCGGCCACACCTCTGTTACACCTCGACACTCTCGGCCACACCTCTGTTACACCTCGACACTCTCGGCCACACCTCTGTTACACCTCGACACTCTCGGCCACGCCTCTGTTACACCTCGACACTCTCGGCCACACCTCTGTTACACCTCGACACTCTCGGCCACACCTCTGTTACTCCTCGACACTCTCGGCCACGCCTCTGTTACACCTCGACACTCTCGGCCACACCTCTGTTACCCCTCGACACTCTCGGCCACACCTCTGTTACACCTCGACACTCTCGGCCACGCCTCTCTGTTACCCACCGTCACACTACAGGAGTTCCTTGATAGGTAACAAGACCTATCCTCCCCTGCCCTACCCTATCATAACCTAGCATAAGTTAACACAACAATAGCTAAATTCATCCAAATTATCCTAATTTGAGTCAATTCCACAAAACTTTTCCAAATTATAACAAACCAAAGTCAAAATATAGTAAATGTACCTATGTCCATCACATTCAGAGCAAAAGTTAACTGATAGAGTTACTAATGTCTACGTCCAACTTCCATTCCACCCTGGGATACAGCAGATTTTTGCGAATATAATCTTAGAAGTGTGTTATGGTTACTGGGTATTTTTACTCATATTTCCACAGCTCATCAACCTGAGTCCTAACCTGGGAAACGACATATAATTATAAAACTGTCAATTTGAATATATACTTAACTGTCCCCTTACTAAACTTGCCTGGATTCATTGTTAAGAAAGGGTTGATTTTTGGGGGGTATAAACCAAACTGCCCCTCGCCTAACTAGCTTTGGATTTATGTTAAATATTGTAGCTATATGGTTGGGTAAGTGTTTGTTTTTGCACATCAACTCAACCACCCTCCACCTAACCTCTTTTTACCTAACTACATATGAATTGTTTTTTTTAAGACGAAAGTATTTTTTGTGAATTAGCCCAACAGCACTAGACCTAACCTCTGAAAGTTGGACG
>WNGS01037569.1:0-12788 GCA_020271785.1 Procambarus virginalis
GGCGTGGGAGACCAGAGAGTGTATACATGAGCGGCGGCGTGGGAGACAGAGAGTGTATACATGAGCGGCGTGGGAGACCAGAGAGTGTATACATGAGCGGCGTGGGAGACCAGAGAGTGTATACATGAGCGGCGTGGGAGACCAGAGAGTGTATACATGAGCGGTGTGGGAGACCACAGAGTGTATACATGAGCGGCGTGAGAGACGCTCATGTATACACTCTCTTGAGTGTATACATGAGCGTCTCACATGTATACAAGAGAGTGTATACATATGATACAGCAGACTGTAGAGGCGGAGACGACCAATATCAAGTGAGTACTCTACAACAGAGAGCTGGAGAGCAGCATGAGATGAGAAGGAAGAGATGAACAAGAGATAAGAAGGAAGAGAAAGATAAGAGTTGAGAAGGCAGGAACAAACAATTTGAGAGGGGTAGTGAGGGCTTTTTCCTTTGAGTGGCCATTCTATTTTCCTTTCATGAACAATAAAACATTTCCTTTCTGGCAACTGGACACGCTCGACGCTTCCCTCGGCTCAGATGTTATTGTTTGAGGCATTTGCTCAATGTTCGCAGATGTCCAGCAGAGATAGAGGCTCACGGCCGCCAGGGGTGCTACCGTGCACGATTAAGGACATTTGTGTGAAATAACATCGATCTCAACTTATTTCTGACATTCCAAAAGTAATTTTGCATTCTAAGCCCAGTTTAGTACATATTTCCTCTGAATTATAATAATAATAATAATAATAATAATAATAATAATAATAATAATAATAATATAATAATAATAATAATAATAATATAAAAGTCTTAGAGATTCATAAAGAATTTAACTGGGGGATACTTTCCAATCTGACTGGATACCATTTATTGTCAACAGGTAAACAAATTATTCAACTGAGGAAGTAATGCAGTTGGAAAATACGAAATATAATCACAGTAGACACAGAGATCACAATAGCGTGATGCATCAATGAACAAATCCACAAAGGCCGTGACGAGGCTCTCGGACGTAGGTTCGAATCCTCGTCACGGCCCTTGTGGATTTGTTTACAATCACAGTATTTTCTATAGAATTCCTACACAATCTGCTTTTATATTGGTTAGAAAACACAATGAAGAAATCTAACTCAATGGGTGAGCTATAACCACGGCGACGGTGTAGCCTACCATGGTCACCACACGGCAATATTTGGTTTACCATACCAATCACACGGCAATATGTGGTTTACCATATCAATCACACGGCAATATGTGGTTTACCATATCAATCACACGGCAATATGTGGTTTACCATACCAATCACACGGCAATGTGTGGTTTACCATACCAATCACACGGCAATATGTAGTTTACCATATCAATCACACGGCAATATGTGGTTTACCATACCAATCACACGGCAATATGTGGTTTACCATACCAATCACACAGCAATATGTGGTTTACCATACCAATCACACGGCAATATGTGGTTTACCATATCAATCACACAGCAATATGTAGTTTACCATACCAATCAAACAGCAATATGTGGTTTACCATACAAATCAAAAACAAATATGGTTTACCATACAAATCAAAAAACAATATATGGTTTACCATACAAATAAAAAACAATATATGGTTTACCACACCAATCAAAAAACAATATATGGTTACCACACCAATCAAAAAACAATATATGGTTTACCACACCAATCAAAAAACAATATATGGTTTACCATACCAACCACACAACTGTGTTTGACCTGCCATAACCAGCACACAACTATATGTGATCTACCATAGCCAATACAATGCAATATGTGAGATACCGTAGCCAGTATAATGCTATATATATGTGATCTACCATAGCCAGCGCACCGCTATATAAAACCTACCATACCCAGCACACCGCTATACTCGGCATGCATTGGGTAGCGCACATGTACGCTACCCAATGCATGTAGAGTGGTCCTGGTTGACATAGAGTCAATCAGGACCAGCTGCCTGATTGACTGTCTTCCTCGCCAGTAGCGAATTCTCGGAGTTAAGGTCGACCGCCTGTGAGAGAAGCGAGGAACCACTATAACAATCGACTTGAGAATGGTCCAGGACGGACCGAAACGTCGTCGTTCCTTCACCATCTAGTGTGTGGTCTGGTCAACGAGGAACCACTGTCTCCACGTAAAGAAAATAAACATTTGCCAAAGTCTCATGTACTAGATGAATAATGTTCATTAAGGAATGTGCATATAAAAACTTCATTTTCCACAAATTAAATATCCTACAATTTAATAATAAGCCAGTTACACCAATCCTGGATTGGTGTAACTGGATGCCTGGATGCCATCAATCATGGCAAGTAATTATGAACAAATTGTGGGTTGCTACAGTCAGAGTGCCAGTGAGCCTCTGGTGCCAATGATCCTCTCGTGTCAGTGCCAGTGACTCTCTAGTGAGATTTTGCCTGTACAACTGTCACGGGAATGTTGCGTCAGATATTGAGAACTGCATTTCACTTAGGCCAAAGATCATCGAAGGTCAGACAACACTAGGTAACTAACTGCTGAGTTCTGTGGCGTAGAACCAGGAGCCAGCTGGGTCAGTGTGGTACAGAACCGGGAGCCAGCTGGGTCAGTGTGGTACAGAACCAGGAGCCAGCTGGGTCAGTGTGGTACAGAACCGGGAGCCAGCTGGGTCAGTGTGATACAGAACCAGGAGCCAGCTGGGTCAGTGTGATACAGACCAGGAGCCAGCTGGGTCAGTGTGATACAGAACCAGGAGCCAGCTGGGTCAGTGTGGTACAGAACCAGGAGCCAGCTGGGTCAGGGTGATACAGAACCAGGAGCCAGCTGGGTCAGTGTGATACAGAACCAGGAGCAAGCTGGGTCAGTGTGATACAGAACCAGGAGCCAGCTGGGTCAGTGTGGTACAGAACCAGGAGCCAGCTGGGTCAGTGTGGTACAGAACCAGGAGCCAGCTGGGTCAGGGTGATACAGAATCAGGAGCCAGCTGGGCCAGTGTGATACAGAACCAGGAGCCAGCTGGGTCAGTGTGGTACAGAACCAGAAGCCAGCTGTACTATAACCAAAGTGTATGTTTACAATATTAAATAAAATAAAATGATAAAAGATTCAGAAATCCGCATTGAGACTCGTTCGTGGGCTTTGGTAATTGAGCAACGATAAGGCTGAAAGAACTGAGTCTCACCACGCTCGATGATGAACAGTACATGGATGACATACTAAACAATTTAAAAAATCTAGAGTGTATATTGAAATTAGAAAATTAAATGATTTTCGAAGTGCTAGACAACAGAATTAAAGACTATAATAAAATGCTTGATTCTTCTGTTCAATGTGGCTTAGTTACGTGAGTAATGGGATCAGGAGACAGTAGAATTTTGAAAGTTGAAAAGTTTCTAGCGTTCTATATACTACAAGACATGTTATCTGCATTCAGAGTCTTTCTCACTTCACTTTCTCTCTCTCGTCTTCCCCATCACTTCTCACCACTGTCTAATCCTCCGGAACACACGTAGCATCTCTCTCTCTCTCTCTCTCTCTCTCTCTCTCTCTCTCTCTCTCTCTCTCTCTCTCTCTCTCTCTCTCTCCCAAAACATTGTCTAATCTAGTAACATTGCTGTCGCTACAAGCCCTTGGCAGAGTGACCTTTAATTGAAAAAAACAGCAGTTTCCAAGTGGGGCGCTGCGTGAGACTGGACCGAGCCAGCGCCTCCAGGACACGCCAGCCCAGCGTGAGGAATGTGTGAGCTTCGCGACAAGACAAAGGCCGTCTAAAACAGGGGCCAAATATCCGCTCAGGATGAGGTATTCCTGTGTAGTGGCTCCAGACGAAGTTGCTGAAAAGCTGAAGTTGACGCGCTAATGGATTTTTTTGTTCGGGCAAGATGCCAGCCAGGGAGCTGATGACAACAGCGTCCAGGGAATCGAGGCGGCCAACGCTGCGACTATCCCTTAATGTGAACTTTCCTCGCTCATAATAAAACACAAAATTCCCGATGGTACAATTTGCAAATTCTCAGAGAGAGAGAGCGTATAGTAGTTTTTAGCGGACACAGTCCATGCAATTAGAGTTAAGTTGTATGCAAATGCTCAGGAGGCTCTTGGCACAAAATAAATCTGAAATGTCCAGGGAGAGAGACAGAGAAAGGGACGAACATGACAAAATAATTTCTTACCGGTGTGGAAAGTTTTAGCGGTTAAATAAACATAAATCAGGCGGATCTTCACTTACAGGTTCGAGCCCCTGCAACCTCGTATAACTCGACATGGAGCAATTGTTCTGAAGGGTAATTACTTAGCAAAGGTTCAGGTTTCATAAAGCATATATACCTTAGCCACATGGGTTTAGGGCTGACCTAATTAAGGGTTCAGGGGGTGATTACGAGCTTCAGGAGTAGTCTCAGGGTTTAAGGGTAAAGTGTTTCAGGGAAGGGGGAATAAAGTGTTGTGGGGAGATGGTGAGTGTTTCAGGGGTAGAGAAAATTGTGTAGAGGTGGTAGAGATAGGTGCTTACGGGAGGTGGGAGATGTAGCAAGGAAATAGGAGGCTTTTCAAGGATGTGTGAGGTGTTACAGGAAGGAGTGAGGAGTTGCAGGCTTGTGTCGAGTGTTACAAGATAAACGAGACTTGCGTCAGGGACAAGGCTGCAACAGACTCTGGTGTGAAGTAATGAAAAGTCAACACGTCTCCTTTGTCGTTGAGAGCGCGTGAGGAGGACATGCTGAGGTTATCTTGTGGAGTTAACTCAGCATCCTTGACACAGTGGCCCCGAGGGGGAGTGGACGACCTTCGAGAACGACCTCCTGGTCACATAGGTAGGTGGGCTAAGCGGTGAGAGGTGAGTTAATTATGAGGAGAAATCACTAAGCAGGTTTGACTATATAGTACTTGGGAAAATATGAGGGCAAGGAGCAGGGATAAGAGACAGAAGTGGACGAGCAGTGCCCAACCACATGGACTATAGGGGGTCGCCGACCTTGCACGAAGCATTTTGTAATCCACAATTCAGGAATGAATATTAGCTAGCGAACCAGGTGGTGGCACGGGCATGAATAGCCCGTAAAACATATGACGGTTGATAGTACATGTTAGCAGGGAGCCGGTCGGCCGAGCGGACAGCATGCTGGACTTGTGATCCTGTGGTCCTGGGTTCGATCCCAGGCGCCGGCGAGAAACAATGGGCAGAGTTTCTTTCACGCTATGCCCCTGTTACCTAGCAGTATAATAGGTACCTGGGTGTTAGTCAGTTGTCCTGGGGGTGGAGGCCTGGTTGAGGACCGGGCCGCGGGGACACTAAAAAGCACCGAAATCATCTCAAGATAACCTCAAGATATAACGGAAGCATGCAGACTGCGGTCACACATCGAGGTAGGGTCAAAGAGATTAAAACAGCCGTAGCCCACCCCAACGAATGTACCAGCCAAGAGGTCACGAAGGGTGACCCAAATGTTTTGGGAACAAGGAGATTTACAGTTAATCTGATTATATCCTCCTTGGGATGCTGGGTGTAGTGGTAGAGACTATGACCCGCTGGAGGGCAGTCTTGTGGTAGGGTCTATCAAGTCTATCTCCGTCTGTGGCAACCGACGAAGTGAAACCGACCAAATCTGAGGACTCGATGTGATCTTGTTGAGAGAGTCGAGTCTGCAGTGTGTGGGGGTAGAAATAGCCTAAGCTACTCTATGCCTTTGAGATGTATTTCTTTCTTATTTCAATAAACATACTTGAACTTGAACTTTGCCTGCAGTGTGAGTATTGTATGGGAGGCTAACTGGGTGTGGGGCGTTGTAGTGGTGATTTTGTTTTAGGGACTTAGGCGGAGGTTACGAGTCCAGATGGTGACCAGGAAAATTCAGTGGGTTTATTTATGTGGGTGGCTGATTTAGCCCGAAAGAGTAAATTAATGTGTTAATTGTTGTCAGTGTCTATTTTATGTGATTAAATTACCCCTAACCCCTACGGCCTTTAATCACCTGCTGTATGTTCTATCATTGAGTTCCTGTATAAGCCTATTGGTACGCCTCAAGTGTCTAATGTAGAGAATTAGATGATGGAACGTAACTGTTCCTGAGGCAATGGAGATGCAGTTGTGTAATCGTTGTGTAATATAGTTGTGATATAGTTGTGTAATCGGTATAGCGATCACGACAAACAAGGCCGTCGCTACACCAACTAATTCATGTGGATGGTTAATCCTCCCATGTCTGTGTATTCTGGTCTTAACTAAGGCTAGGAAGCTAGATATTGGAACGACGGGTGTATATAATGTTAACCAGTTGTTGTTTTAGATTTAGCTGCTCGGAAGGAACAGTTTCAAGCAGCACGGGCTATGGTGAGCCCGTAGTGAACTTACCTGGCACAGGAGCGGGGCAAGTAGCACGGGCTATGGTGAGCCCGTAGTGAACTTACCTGGCACAGGAGCGGGGCAAGTAGCACGGGCTATGGTGAGCCCGTAGTGAACTTACCTGGCACAGGAGCGGGGCAAGTAGCACGGGCTATGGTGAGCCCGTAGTGGACTTACCTGGCACAGGAGCGGGGCAAGTAGCACGGGCTATGGTGAGCCCGTAGTGAACTTACCTGGCACAGGAGCGGGGCAAGTAGCACGGGCTATGGTGAGCCCGTAGTGAACTTACCTGGCACAGGAGCGGGGCAAGCAGCACTGGCTATGGTGAGCCCGTCGTTTTACCTGACAAAGGAGATGTGCTGAATGTTAACCAGAAAGTGAAATCTTATGACACACTAAAAACTAATTACACCATTACAGATTCACAGGAATCCTTAATAATGAGCAAGAAGCATTTCAGAAATGCAGAATGAATGCAGCTTCTACAGAAGTATGCAGACATGGATTGTAAAGTTCATCTGGTGTATTAGACACTCTTTCTAGCGAAGAATGATTAATAACAAATAATAATAATGACATTATTTTACTTTTATTTAAATAAAACGTAAAACTTTTAATTTCACGTTGAATGAATTTTCATCACTATACAGAGTGCGACTTTTCACTTTTAACAATTTCGGGCCATAACACTCGTGAGTTGATGATATTGGACTTTTACTTTTGAGAGTTGGCACAGCTGGTCTGTGTGATAAGAGCCAACAATTCTTTCGTGTGTCAACAACTTTAATCAACTCTGGACTCGTGATGAAATATTTAAAAACATAAAACACATGGACGAGAACTGCGATGTTGTTCATCATATATTATTGTATTTTAGTCTCGATTATTAATTGCAAAATAATGTGAATGAAGAATACAGTCATGCAGTATCCTTGAAAACTTTACAGGAATATTGGTAAATAAACCAAAATATATGAGTCATATATATCACGTCCTATGTTTTCTAACTATCTTATACAAGTCTATTTTAAAGGTGACTGAAAAGGTATGGTGAAAATACGTGATAAAAATCTGGTGATACAAATAGTGCATATCGTCTCATTCTGTTTGGTCACAAGGACGCTCTTGCAACACTATACACAGTGGTTCAATACACATTATATCAAGCAGGTATAATGTGTGAACGAAAAAATAAAAACAAATGGCCTATAGATAATAATTTATTGCTATAATAATTTAGGATTTTTAATATCCTTTATGCTTTTGAGGTAGAACTTCTGAAATTGGTAGTGAATATGCTATATTAGGCAGCTCAATAAATCTACCAGACGTGAACAAATCCACAAGGGCCGTGACGAGGATTCGAACCTGCGTCCGAGAACATCCCAGACGCTGCCTTAATCGACTGAGCTACGACATGGTCAAATGTCGGACGTCTCTGAATCTCCCTACAGCGTAAGTTCTGATACGCTACGCTAATCGCGGACAATTTACGCACAAAAAGCAAGATTTGGAGAACAATGATATTCAATCATATCACAGAACCCGAGCTTGAGGAAGACATCAACATCGTCTCCCATGAAGGGAAAGAAATTATCATGGTAAAGCGCGATTTGATTGATTGATGAGATTAAGCCACCCAAAAAGTGGCACGGTATGAATAGTCCGTAAGTGGTGGCCCTTTTGAGCCATTACCGGTATGAAAGAAGATACTGGAGATCTGTGGAGGTGCGACTGCACCCTGGCGGACGGGAGATGTCTCCCGTGGGTAAAGCGCCAAGTCAATGCGACTATATAGCCCTTTGAAGGGGGTCAGGATAGGATTTGGGATGGGACGGGGAAGAAATGGTGCGCAATCACTTAAACGGTCCGGGATTGAACGCCGACCTGCATGAAGCGAGGTGTCGCTCTACCGTCCAGCTCAAGTGGTTGGGCAAGCGATGGAAACCAAAACGTGAAATAGTTGTAACGTCTCCCTGGAAACCAACACCAATTTCTCTGCAATTTGATGCAAACAAGCACTTCTTTGACCAGATTTCAAGCATCCGGTGAATAACGTGGATGTTCAGGCTTCCCAAAATCCTAGTAGCTGGTAGCGGGACATCCTCTTTAAACCCATATCTGGATGGGTGTAAAGCCTAGGATGGGCCAGGGATAGACTATCCAGAATGAACCTGGATAGTTTATCTCATCATCAAGCCGGTGAGACACTCTACCAAATTACTATCCCCCAGCCTCTCCTGCCTCGCGTCTCCCCTTGATAAGGGTATATACACTCTTCGGGTTTGAAATCATGTATCCCATAATAAGACCATACTAACGGAACTTCGAAAGGACCATGACTCACACGAGGCCGCTTCCGTATTTATGATAGACGCGTGCTTGAGAGTGTCGAGCAGCCTTATCTTCACCAATTTCTCTCTCCTTTTCTTCTCCTCCCATGTCCTTCTTTAGCACACAATTTCCCTTTTATTCCTTCCTGCTCTACTTCTTCTCCTCTGCCTCTATACAAAGCGCCAACAGCGAATTCTGTGTATATTTGCGTCTTAAAATTTAACTTGAGTTACACAAGAATGCATTTTCTTTATTAATTGTATATTCACTTTGTATAACATTGCATTCACTACACTGCGTTCATTGCATTCACGTTTCATAACATTTCTTCCACGTAGATGCGAGTATATTATCAATGCAATAAGTGCATTGTTCTTATTGAAGATTCTATGTCATTTTGACGTCTACTCAGGTATATTTTCTGATGCCCACGTCTTAATAACATAAGAAAATAAAACAGGGGCAAGAAGAGTCTTGACTGACGTAAGGAGGCTGTTTTACACCCAATATTCTCTATGCCATAGATTTAGATGTAGATCCTTGAGTCAATAGCGCAAGATAACTTATTTATAAGTTTATTAATAATTTATTCATAAACAAGGTAATACTCATACTTGTTTCAAGCTGTTTACCATAGAAGTAAAGGGAGGTCTGTCACGATATATATATATATATATATATATATATATATATATATATATATATATATATATATATATACTACAGCAATATTATATACGAGACGGGCATTACTCTCCTCCACAGTATTCGTTTGTGTAGATACTAGCACAACAAATATATATTTTAAATGCGTCTCTCCTGTGTTTTCTCCTGCCGGACACTTCAGGAAAGTGAACGCTTGACGGGACGCGGTCAAGCCTAACGCCCGCCCGTCACAGACACACAAAAACCGAACCCAGTTTCCGGATACAACCTGCCAGTGATCCCCCGCCCAAGGTGCTCCGCCGAACGCAATAAACCCCCCCCCCTTTTCTTTTCCATGAAACTCGACTTCCGATTTATCCCGACGTCTGTCGTGGAGGGCCAGGTCCTCCCTGGTCTACGAGCCTCGCACCAAAACTTCCATGGCCTCGTCTACGAGTCAGACACCGGGATCAAGCTGTTCTGGAGGCTATAGAAGTCAATTTTTTCTGTACCATGTTACAGTTAAACTTATGTCAGGAAGTTTGCAGGGAATCTGGTCGCACTGAAGGAATTTGAGGGTCGACTTGATGCGAATGTGGAACCTTAGTGGAATATATTTGAGAGTATTCATTTGAGGCATTTATTTGCATTATCATTTACATGTGGAATTATAACCATACGAGTCAAAATAAGAAGATTACGCTATCACAAAAATAGTGATCATTTAGAGGAGCAGATAGGTATGGGCGGCCACATGGCTAATTGTATTAAATCACACCAACTGCAAAGTAATGACGCTTTGGTGGGAAAACCAAAGGGACAGTAGAGTGTGCAAGACAGTGACCACAACAAGAATAATAACAGAATGTATCCCCTGGACGTGGTCACAACATAAACCCAAACACTGGACGAACACTCAAACAAAGAAGCATCACACAAGTATTCACGGAGTTATATTGATCATATGTATGTCATATCTTGAGGTTATCTTGAGATGATTTCGGGGCTTTTTAGTGTCCCCGCGGCCCGGTCCTCGACCAGGCCTCCACCCCCAGGAAGCAGCCCGTGACAGCTGACTAACACCCAGGTATCTATTTTACTGCTAGGTAACAGGGGCATAGGGTGAAAGAAACTCTGCCCAGTGTTTCTCGCCGGCGCCTGGGATCGAACCCAGGACCACAGGATCACAAGTCCAGCGTGCTGTCCGCTCGGCCGACCGGCTCCCTGCAGTCATACAGTAACTTAAGTAAGGAATTCAAAATAAATTACATAGCATATATTAGACCAATTCCTGATTATGCGGCACCGGCATGGAACCTCCCCTCCCCCTCTCATCCCACACCTGGTAAAGCTTAAGAAAAAAATCGAGAATGTCCCAATTATTACTTCGAGCTAGTGAAGGTGGTAAACAATAAGTCTAAGAGAACCTAATCATGCGGCACGAGAAGAGAGATGGTCCAGAAGAGATATGTTCACAACATATTAGATTCTTAGGTATATAGACAACGTGTACATAGATACTCCCATTAAGAGAGGAATGAAGAGCCAAAACAGAAGATCTAGACAGATGTATTAATACATTAAAATATTGTGAGGTGCTTAATATACGTAAACTGTGCTGGAGGGAGAGGTCGGGGATGCCACCTCCATTACCTATCTGTCTATCTATCTATCTATCTATCTATCTATCTATCTATCTATCTATCTATCTATCTATCTACCTATCTATCTATCTATCTATCTATCTATCTATCTATCTATCTATCTAGCTATCTATCTATCCATCTATCTCTCACATTGTAACCTGCAGGGATCAGTAGAAGATTCCATAATAGACAGAACTTTCAAGTCAAAATGTTGAATGTCTTTGTTAACCTCAAACTTCAACCTCCCATCTCCAAGTTTTCTCCACGAAAAATGGCTTTATTTGCGAAATAAATTGGTTAAACCCGCTTAATAATGAAATTCTTTGAGGGCACAGCAAGAGAAGAGGCCCTCATTTGTGTAGAGAGCTTCCTCAGGAGCGTTTCGTAAAAGCTTGCTCAAGCAGGAGCTATACCACAAAGCACTAAACAACACAAGACGTTGTTGCAAGGAGCGGTTGCAAGTTTCCTTTTCTGTAGTAAGAAAACATGATGCTTGCTTGCTTGCAAGTAGAAATGTTTCGTCATTGAAACATCGACTTATCTTATGTACGTGAATACCTGTTTTAGGAAGTCTGGAGACATTGCCTTTCAGAATGCCTTAGTTTCAACCCCAAGCTGGCAGATGTTGGTGTATGTGTTCGCTCCGGAAACAGATGATGGTGTTATGTATAAACTGAAGCTGTGGTCGCCTGTTTCTTATGACAACTGATAGAGCCGATGCATGTTGTGTTGAGCATAGAGTCGTCACCAACTGCAGTAGTCCACACTCATCTCCATAGAGTCATCTATATCAGTCCGCGTTTATTACCACAGAGCCGTCAACATCAGGCCACACGCATCACCTGGTTTGTCAACATCAATACCATTCGCCACCACAGAGCCGTCAACATCAACACTCATTCACCACCACAGAGCCGTCAACATCAACACTCATTCACCACCACAGAGCCGTCAACATCAACACTCATTCACCACCACAGAGCCGTCAACATCAACACTCATTCACCACCACAGAGCCTTCAACATCAGCTCGAAAACGTCACCAAGTTTTTTTCCTTGTTTTCGCGTGTAAAATATGAGAGATGGAGACTGACTTGATACAAATATATTTTTCCTTGACGTTTCCAGACCGGCATATTGTAAACAAAACGGAATTCTTGGCTTGAATTCACCAATTCAACATATCAAATATATATATATATATATATATATATATATATATATATATATATATATATATATATATATAGTTCTAATATATCTCTCGTTCTGGAGGTGAGAGATATCCATATGCATACGCACTTATCGGTAACGCTGCGATCTTATACTTGCAAATTGCAATTTCTTGCAGTTTATAGTTTTCTTGTTTCGTTAATTGAAACATGTAATTTTACGTGATATTGATGCGGTTCAGCTACGAGGTGGTGTTATCAGATTGAAGATATTTTATACATTGAAGGACAAGAATGTTATTCGTCTTGTTATGTCTCGTTGGAATGTTGTCCATTACGACTGTGCATCGAGGGGGCACTCTTTCCTACCAGGAATATTCCTGACATATTCAATTTGCATTCAAATCGCCTCCTGTTGCTGCCATTTGGGTTTGTTTCTACGTATTTTTTTTCATCCAAAGTTCAGCTTGCTGAAGCCCCTTCCACCGGTCCTGGTGCCTTCTGCTGCTAAGGTCTGCTTCGTTCTTCTGCTGTAGCTTTCTGCTTTACCTACTTCACCTACTTCTGCTTCACTTATGTTCTGTTTCCTGCTTCTAGGAGAGCTTACCTCTCGCGTAAATCTTTATTTCCTGG
>WNGS01037569.1:13788-24127 GCA_020271785.1 Procambarus virginalis
CTTTCTTCTGTTTATAAACAATTTATATATGAAATTGATGAAACAAAATTATTAAGCTAGGATTGGGCTTCTTAATTTCGACAGAGTTTTCGACTAATGTTGATGTGTTCTTCGCGTATATTTTATATTTTTTTTTTATATTAGCTATAATTAATATGCGAACGGAATTTATATATATATATATATAGAATTATAATAATTCTATAATTTTATATTATAAAAACACATATATATATACATATAGTATATTATATATATCATATACGATCATATATACTATATATATATATATAATATATGTAATTTCAATATCATATAATGTAGCAACGTATTGGATCTGCATGAATTCGTGCAAGCCCTTTTTGCTTTTCTCTTCATCTCCCTGAATCACAATGATATTTAGAGATGTTTATAATCAATGTGTTTGGGAATGAGGGAAATTTAAATTTAAAAATAGATTTCATAACTATTTTAGGGTCTGTTTTTTTAATATTTTTTCCGACACAAATTGAATCGTTCAGAGGATCATCAGAAGTGAAATAAGTGTGGGAGTATGTGCGGCTTTTTTTGTGAATTGATTGAGTAGTTTTATTTTGTTATTAAGTGTTGTTGTTCTTCTGGGTCCCTATCAGATGAAAGATTATTAAACTACACGGTATATTGAATGCTGGAGGGTGGTGGAGTGTGAGGGTGGTGGGTGTGAGGGGTGGTGTGGTTGGTGGTGTGAGGGTGTGTGGGTTGTGAGGGGTGGTGGTGTATGGGTGAGTGGTGGATGGGATGTGTAGGGTGGTGTGTGTGAGGGGTGGTGGGTGTGAGGGGTGTGGGTGGGGTGGTGAGGGGGGGTGAGGTGGGGGTGTGAGGGTGGTGGTGGGTGATGTGTGGTGGGGTGGGTGTGAGGGGGTGTGGTTGGGGTGTGGGATGGTGGGGTGGGTTGGGTTGTGAGGTGGGTGTAGGGTGGGGGTGTTGAGGGGGTGTGGGTGTGAGGGGTGGTGGGTGTGATGGGTGGGTGGGGTGTGAGGGTGGCGAGTATATGAGGTGGCCATGAGGGACCATAGAAAGTGTGAGCCAGTTCCAGAGGCCCAATCCCACCATCACAGCGTGTGACCGACGCGGTCCCCAACCATCACTTTCTTTATTAACACAAAGAAAGAAAGTAACTCAATTCTTATATACTGCAATAAGAAAAAAAATTACCCGAACTTCCAGGAAATAAAGATTTACGCGAGAGGTAGCTCTCCTAGAAGCAGGGAACAGAACATAAGTGAAGCAGAAAGTAGGTGAAGTAGGTAAAGCGAAAGCTACAGCAGAAGAACGAAGCAGACCTTAGCAGCAGAAGGCACCAGGACCGGTGGAAGGGGCTTCAGCAAGCTGAACTCGTGGATGAAAAAAAATACGTAGAAACACAACCCAAATGGCAGCAACAGGAGGCGATTTGAATGCAAATTGAATATGTCAGGAATATTCCTGGTAGGAAAGAGTGCCCCTCGAGGCACAGTCGTAATGGACAACATTCCAACGAGACATAACAAGACGAATACATTCTTGTCCTTCACTGTATTAAAATATCTTCAATCTGATAACCACACCTCGTAGCTGAACCGCACAATATCACGTAAAATTACATGTTTCAATTAACGAAATAAGAAAACATAAACTGCAAGAAATTGCAATTTGCAAGTATAAGATCGCAGCGCTACCGATAAAGTGCGTATGCATATGGATATCTCTCACCTCCAGAACGAGAGATATATTAGAACTATATATATATATATATATATATATATATATATTATATATATATATATATATATATATATATTTGATATGTTGAATTGGTGAATTCAAGCCAGAATTCCGTTTGTTTACAATATGCCGGTCTGGAAACGTCAAGGAAAAATATATTTGTATCAAGTCAGTCTCCATCTCTCATATTTTACACGAGAAAACAAGGAAAAAAACTTGGTGATGTTTTCGGGCTGATATTGAGGGCTCTGTGGTGGTGAATGGGTGTTGATGTTGACGGCTCTGTGGTGGTTAATAGGTGTTGATGTTGAGGGCTCTGTGGTGGTGAATGGGTATTGATGTTGACAAACCAGGTGATGCGTGTGGCCTGATGTTGACGGCTCTGTGGTAATGAACGCGGACTGATAGAGATGACTCTATGGAGATGAGTGTGGACTACTGCAGTTGGTGACGACTCTATGCTCAACACAACATGCATCAGCTCTATCAGTTGTCATAAGAAACAGGCGACCACGGCTTCAGTTTATACATAACACCATCATCTGTTTCCGGAGCGAACACATACACCACCATTTGCCAGCTTGGGGTTGAAACTAAGGCATTCTGAAAGTCAATGTCTTCAGACTTCCCTGAAAACGGTATTCACGTACATAAGATAAGTCGATGTTTTAATGTCGAAACATTTCTACTAGCAAGCAAGCATCATGTTTTCTTACTACAGAAAAGAAAACTTGCAACCGCTCCTTGCAACAACGTCTTGTGTTGTTTAGTGCTTGTGGTATAGCTCCTGCTTGAGCAATCTTCAACGAAACGCTCCTGAGGAAGCTCTCTACACAAATGAGGGCCTCTTCTCTTGCTGTGCCCTCAAAGAATTCATTATTAAGCGGGTTTAACCAATTTATTTCGCAAATAAAGCCATTTTTCGCGGAGAAAACTTGGAGATGGGAGGTTGAAGTTTGAGGTTAACAAAGACATTCAACATTTTGACTTGAAAGTTCTGTCTATTATGGAATCTTCTACTGATCCCTGCAGGTTACAATGTGAGAGATAGATGGATAGATAGATAGCTACATAGATAGATAGATAGATAGATAGATAGATAGATAGATAGATAGGTAGATAGATAGATAGATAGATAGATAGATAGATAGATAGATAGATAGATAGATAGATAGGTAATAGAGGTGGCATCCCCGACCTCTCCCTCCAGCACAGTTTACGTATATTAACACCTCACAATATTTTAATGTTTTAATACATCTCTCTAGATCTTCTGTTTTGGCTCTTCATTCCTCTCTTAATGGGAGTATCTATGTACACGTTGTCTATATACCTAAGAACCTAATATGTTGTGAACATATCTCTTCTGGACCATCTCTCTTCTCGTGCCGCATGATTAGGTTCTCTTAGACTTATTGTTTATCACCTTTACTAGCTCGAAGTAATAATTGGGACTTTCTCATTTTTTTCTTAAGCTTTACCAGGTGTGGGATGAGAGGGGGAGGGGAGGTTCCATGCCGGTGCCGCATAATCAGGAATTGGTCTAATATATGCTATGTAATTTATTTTGAATTCCTTACTTAAGTTACTGTATGACTGCAGGGAGCCGGTCGGCCGAGCAGACAGCACGCTGGACTTGTGATCCTGTGGTCCTGGGTTCGATCCCAGGCGCCGGCGAGAAACACTGGGCAGAGTTTCTTTCACCCTATGCCCCTGTTACCTAGCAGTAAAATAGGTACCTGGGTGTTAGTTAGCTGTCACGGGCTGCTTCCTTGGGGTGGAGGCCTGGTCGAGGACCGGGCCGCGGGGACACTAAAAGCCCCGAAATCATCTCAAGATAACCTCAAGATATGACATACTTATGGTCAATATAGCTGTGTGAATACTTGTGTGATGCTACTTTGTTTGAGTGTTCCTCCAGTGTTTGGGTTGATGTTGTGACCACGTCCAGGGGATACATTCTGTTATTATTCTTGTTGTGGTCACTGTCGTACACACTCTACTGTCCCTTTGGTTTTCCCACCAAAGCGTCATTACTTTGCAGTTGGTGTGATTTAATACAATTAGCCATATGGCCGCCTATACCTATCTGCTTTTCTAAATGATCACTATTTTTGTGATAGCGTAATCTTCTTATTTTGACTCGTATGGTTATAATTCCACATGTAAATGATAATGCAAATAAATGCCTCAAATGAATACTCTCAAATATATTCCACTAAGGTTCCACATTCGCATCAAGTCGACCCTCAAATTCCTTCAGTGCGACCAGATTCCCTGCAAACTTCCTGACATAAGTTTAACTGTAACATGGTACAGAAAAAATTGACTTCTATAGCCTCCAGAACAGCTTGATCCCGGTGTCTGACTCGTAGACGAGGCCATGGAAGTTTTGGTGCGAGGCTCGTAGACCAGGGAGGACCTGGCCTTCCACGACAGACGTCGGGATAAATCGGAAGTCGAGTTTCATGGAAAAGAAAAGGGGGGGGGGTTTATTGCGTTCGGCGGAGCACCTTGGGCGGGGGAACACTGGCAGGTTGTATCCGGAAACTGGGTTCGGTTTTTGTGTGTCTGTGACGGGCGGGCGTTAGGCTTGACCGCGTCCCGTCAAGCGTTCACTTTCCTGAAGTGTCCGGCAGGAGAAAACACAGGAGAGACGCATTTAAAATATATATTTGTTGTGCTTGTATCTACACAAACGAATACTGTGGAGGAGAGTAATGCCCGTCTCGTATATAATATTGTTGTAGTATATATATATATATATATATATATATATATATATATATATATATATATATATATATATATATATCGTGACAGACCTCCCTTTACTTCTATGGTAAACAGCTTGACACAAGTATGAGTATTACCTTGTTTATGAATAAATTATTAATAAACTTATAAATAAGTTATCTTGCGCTATTGACTCAAGGATCTACATCTAAATCTATGGCATAGAGAATATTGGGTGTAAAACAGCCTCCTTACGTCAGTCAAGACTCTTCTTGCCCCTGTTTTATTTTCTTATGTTATTAAGACGTGGGCATCAGAAAATATACCTGAGTAGACGTCAAAATGACATAGAATCTTCAATACGAACAATGCACTTATTGCATTGATAATATACTCGCATCTACGTGGAAGAAATGTTATGAAACGTGAATGCAATGAACGCAGTGTAGTGAATGCAATGTTATACAAAGTGAATATACAATTAATAAAGAAAATGCATTCTTGTGTAACTCAAGTTAAATTTTAAGACGCAAATATACACAGAATTCGCTGTTGGCGCTTTGTATAGAGGCAGAGGAGAAGAATTAGAGCAGGAAGGAATAAAAGGGAAATTGTGTGCTAAAGAAGGACATGGGGAGGAGAAGAAAAGGAGAGAGAAATTGGTGAAGATAAGGCTGCTCGACACTCTCTTAAGCACACGTCTATCATATATACGGAAGCGGCCTCGTGTGAGTCAATAGTCCTTTCGAAGTTCCGTTTAGTATGGTCTTATTATGGGATACATGATTTTCAAAACCCGAAGAGTGTATATACCCTTATCAAGGGGAGACGCGAGGCAGGAGAGGCTGGGGGATAGTAATTTGGTAGAGTGTCTCACCGGCTTGATGATGAGATAAACTATCCAGGTTCATTCTGGATAGTCTATCCCTGGCCCATCCTAGGCTTTACACCCATCCAGATGATGGGTTTAAAGAGGATGTCCCGCTACCAGCTACTAGGATTTTGGGAAGCCTGAACATCCACGTTATTCACCGGATGCTTGAAATCTGGTCAAAGAAGTGCTTGTTTGCATCAAATTGCAGAGAAATTGGTGTTGGTTTCCAGGGAGACGTTACAACTATTTCACGTTTTGGTTTCCATCGCTAACCCTACCACTTGAGCTGGACGGTAGAACGACATCTCTCTTCATGCAGGTCGGCGTTCAATCCCGGACCGTTTAAGTGATTGCGCACCATTCCTTCCCCTCCGTCCCATCCCAAATCCATATCCTGACCCCCTTCAAAGGGCTATATAGTCGCATTGACTTGGCGCTTTACCCACGGGAGACATCTCCCGTCACGCAGGGTGCAGTCGCACCTCCACAGATCTCCAGTATCTTCTATTCATACCGGTAATGGCTCAAAAGGGCCACCACTTACGGACTATTCATACCCGTGCCACTTTTTGGGTGGCTTAATCTTCATCAATCAATCAAATCGCGCTTTACCATGATAATTTCTTTCCCTTCATGGGAGACGATGTTGATGTCTTCCTCAAGCTCGGGTTCTGTGATATGGTTAAATATCATTGTTCGCCAAATCTTGCTTTTTGTGCGTAAATTGTCCTCGATTAGCGTAGCGTATATGGAGTTACGCTGTAGGGAGATTCAGAGACGTCCGACATTTGACCATGTCGTAGCTCAGTCGATTAAGGTAGCGTCTGGGATGTTCTCGGACGCAGGTTCGAATCCTTTTCACGGCCCTTGTGAATTTGTTCACGTCTGGTAGATTTATTGAGCTGCCTAATATAGCATATTCACTACCAATTTCAGAAGTTCTACCTCAAAAGAATAAAGGATATAAAAAATCCTAAATTATTATAGCAATAAATTATTATCTATAGGCCATTTGTTTTTATTTTTTCGTTCACTCACTATACCTGCTTGATATAATGTGTATTGAACCACTGTGTATAGTGTTGCAAGAGCGTCCTTGTGACCAAACAGAATGAGACGATATGCACTATTTGTATCACCAGATTTTTATCACGTATTTTCACCATACCTTTTCAGTCAACTTTGAAAATAGACTTGTATAAGATAATTAAAAAACATAGGACGTGATATATATGACTCATATATTTGGTTTATTTACCAATATTCCTGTAAAGTTTTCAAGGATACTGCATGACTGTATTCTACATTCACATTATTTTGCAATTAATAATCGAGACTAAAATACAATAATATATGATGAACAACATCGCAGTTTTCATCCATGTGTTTTATGTTTTTAAATATTTCATCACGAGTCCAGAGTTGATTAAAGTTGTTGACACACGAAAGAATTGTTGGCTCTTATCACACAGACCAGCTGTGCCAACTCTCAAAAGTAAAAGTCCAATATCATCAACTCACGAGTGTTATGGCCCGAAATTGTTAAAAGTGTAAAGTCGCACTCTGTATAGTGATGAAAATTCAGTCAACGTGAAATTAAAAGTTTTACGTTTTATTTAAATAAAAGTAAATAATGTCATTATTATTATTTGTTATTAATCATTCTTCGCTAGAAAGAGTGTCTAATACACCAGATGAACTTTACAATCCATGTCTGCATACTTCTGTAGAAGCTGCATTCATTCTGCATTTCTGAAATGCTTCTTGCTCATTATTAAGGATTCCTGTGAATCTGTAATGGTGTAATTAGTTTTTAGTGTGTCATAAGATTTCACTTTCTGGTTAACATTCAGCACATCTCCTTTGTCAGGTAAAACGACGGGCTCACCATAGCCCGTGCTGCTTGCCCCGCTCCTGTGCCAGGTAAGTTCACTACGGGCTCACCATAGCCCGTGCTGCTTGAAACTGTTCCTTCCGAGCAGCTAAATCTAAAACAACAACTGGTTAACATTATATGCACCCGTCGTTCCATTATCTAGCTTCCTAGCCTTAGTTAAGGCCAGAATACACAGACATGGGAGGATTAACCATCCACATGAATTAGTTGGTATAGCGACGGCCTTGTTTGTCGTGATCGCTATACCGATTACACAACTATATCACAACTATATTACACAACGATTACACAACTGCATCTCCATTGCCTCAGGAACAGTTACGTTCCATCATCTAATTCTCTACACCAGACACTTGAGGCGCACCAATAAGTTTATACAGGAACTCAATGATAGAACATACAGCAGGTGATTAAAGGCCGTAGGGGTTAGGGGTAATTTAATCACATAAAATAGACACTGACAACAATTAACACATTAATTTACTCTTTCGGGCTAAATCAGCCACCTCATAAATAACCCACTGAATTTTCCTGGTCACCATCTGGACTCGTAACCTCCGCCTAAGTCCCTAAAAAAATCACCACTACAACGCCCCACATCCGGTACCTCCCATACAATACTCACACTGCAGACTCGACTCTCTCAACAAGATCACATCGAGTCCTCAGATTTGGTCGGTTTCACTTCGTCGGTTGCCACAGACGGAGATAGACTTGATAGACCCTACCACAAGACTGCCCTCCAGCGGGTCATAGTCTCTACCACTACACCCAGCATCCCAAGGAGGATATAATCAGATTAACTGTAAATCTCCTTGTTCCCAAAACATTTGGGTCACCCTTCGTGACCTCTTGGCTGGTACATTCGTTGGGGTGGGCTACGGCTGTTTTAATCTCTTTGACCCTACCTCGATGTGTGACCGCAGTCTGCATGCTTCCGTTATATCTTGAGGTTATCTTGAGATGATTTCGGTGCTTTTTAGTGTCCCCGCGGCCCGGTCCTCAACCAGGCCTCCACCCCCAGGACAACTGACTAACACCCAGGTACCTATTATACTGCTAGGTAACAGGGGCATAGGGTGAAAGAAACTCTGCCCATTGTTTCTCGCCGGCGCCTGGGATCGAACCCAGGGCCACAGGATCACAAGTCCAGCGTGCTGTCCGCTCGGCCGACCGGCTCCCTGCTAACATGTACTTTCAACCGTCATATGTTTTACGGGCTATTCATGCCCGTGCCACCTCCTGTTCGCTTAATCTTAATCAACCGCCATATGTTAATTGATGTAGTGCTTGATTCACTAGCTAATATTCATTCCTGAATTGTGGATTACAAAATGCTTCGTGCAAGGTCGGCGACCCCCTATAGTCCATGTGGTTGGGCACTGCTCGTCCACTTCTGTCTCTTATCCCTGCTCCTTGCCCTCATATTCTCCCCAAGTACTATATAGTCAAACCTGCTTAGTGATTTCTCCTCATAATTAACTCACCTCTCACCGCTTAGCCCACCTACCTATGTGACCAGGAGGTCGTTCTCGAAGGTCGTCAACTCCCCCTCGGGCCACTGTGTCAAGGATGCTGAGTTAACTCCACAAGATAACCTCAGCATGTCCTCCTCACGCGCTCTCAACGACAAAGGAGACGTGTTGACTTTTCATTACTTCACACCAGAGTCTGTTGCAGCCTTGTCCCTGACGCAAGTCTCGTTTATCTTGTAACACTCGACACAAGCCTGCAACTCCTCACTCCTTCCTGTAACACCTCACACATCCTTGAAAAGCCTCCTATTTCCTTGCTACATCTCCCACCTCCCGTAAGCACCTATCTCTACCACCTCTACACAATTTTCTCTACCCCTGAAACACTCACCATCTCTCCACAACACTTTATTCCCCCCTTCCCCGAAAAACTTTACCCTTAAACCCTGAGACTACTCCTGAAGCTCGTAATCACCCCCTGAACCCTTAATTAGGTCAGCCCTAAACCCATGTGGCTAAGGTATATATGCTTTATGAAACCTAAACCTTTGCTAAGTAATTACCCTTCAGAACAATTGCTCCATGTCGAGTTATACGAGGTTGCAGGGGCTCGAACCTGTAAGTGAAGATCCGCCTGATTTATGTTTATTTAACCGCTAAAACTTTCCACACCGGTAAGAAATTATTTTGTCATGTTCGTCCCTTTCTCTGTCTCTCTCCCTGGACATTTCAGATTTATTTTGTGCCAAGAGCCTCCTGAGCATTTGCATACAACTTAACTCTAATTGCATGGACTGTGTCCGCTAAAAACTACTATACGCTCTCTCTCTCTGAGAATTTGCAAATTGTACCATCGGGAATTTTGTGTTTTATTATGAGCGAGGAAAGTTCACATTAAGGGATAGTCGCAGCGTTGGCCGCCTCGATTCCCTGGACGCTGTTGTCATCAGCTCCCTGGCTGGCATCTTGCCCGAACAAAAAATCCATTAGCGCGTCAACTTCAGCTTTTCAGCAACTTCGTCTGGAGCCACTACACAGGAATACCTCATCCTGAGCGGATATTTGGCCCCTGTTTTAGACGGCCTTTGTCTTGTCGCGAAGCTCACACATTCCTCACGCTGGGCTGGCGTGTCCTGGAGGCGCTGGCTCGGTCCAGTCTCACGCAGCGCCCCACTTGGAAACTGCTGTTTTTTTCAATTAAGGTCACTCTGCCAAGGGCTTGTAGCGACAGCAATGTTACTAGATTAGACAATGTTTGGGTGAGAGAGAGAGAGAGAGAGAGAGAGAGAGAGAGAGAGAGAGAGAGAGAGAGAGAGAGAGAGAGAGAGATGCTACGTGTTGTGTCCGGAGGATTAGACAGTGGTGAGAAGTGATGGGGAAGACGAGAGAGAGAAAGTGAAGTGAGAAAGACTCTGAATGCAGATAACATGTCTTGTAGTATATAGAACGCTAGAAACTTTTCAACTTTCAAATTCTACTGTCTCCTGATCCCATCTCACGTAACTAAGCCACATTGAACAGAAGAATCAAGCATTTTATTATAGTCTTTAATTCTGTTGTCTAGCACTTCGAAATCATTTAATTTTCTAATTTCAATATACACTCTAGATTTTT
>WNGS01037573.1:0-10921 GCA_020271785.1 Procambarus virginalis
TAATCCATCTTAATATAGCACCCCAATACCATGAGCCTCTATCTTTTTAATCAGTCTTTCATGTGGCACTGTATCGAAAGCTTTGCTAAAGTCAAGGTACACAACATCACAATCCTTACCACTATCAACTGCCTCAACTATGCTAGAATAAAAAGATAACAAATTGTTAAACATGAACGGCCATTTATAAAACCATGTTGCGACTCAATTATTAATTTATGTTTTTCAAGATGAAGACGAATTTTATTTGCTATTATAGATTCGAGTAACTTTCCCACAATAGACGTTAGGCTAATTGGTCGATAGTTAGACGCAAGTGATCTATCTCCTTTCTTAAAAACTGGTATCACATTAGCAACTTTCCAAAACTCTGGCACTCTGCCTGACTCTAATGATTTATTAAATATGATTGACAGTGGGTCACAAAGCTCCTCTTTGCATTCTTTCAGCACTCTGGCAAACACTTCATCCGGCCCTGGGGATTTGTTTGGTTTGAGTTTTACTATTTGTTTAAGAACATCCTCCCTGGTAACTGCTAAAGTCGTCAACCTGTCCTCGTCCCCACTCACATAGACTTGTTGGGCTGAAGGCATATTGTTAAGTTCCTCTTTAGTAAATACAGATACAAAATATTTATTAAAAATACTACTCATCTCTTCATCACTATCTGCTATTTGACCTGTCTCAGTTTTTAATGGACCTATCCTTTCCCTAGTCTTAGTTCGATATAACTGAAAAAACCCTTTAGGATTTGTCTTTGCTTGCCCTGCTATACGAACTTCATAGTTTCTTTTTGCTTTCCTTATCTCTTTTTTAACATTTCTAACTAGTTGTACGAATTCCTGTTCTAAAGTGACCTCCCCATTTTTAATCCTCTTGTACCAAGCTCTCTTTTTACCTATAAGATTCTTCAAATTCTTTGTTATCCACTTTGGGTCATTAGTAATCGATCTATTCAATTTGTGTGGTATACTACGCTCCTGTGCTGTGTTTAGAATATTCTTAAATACGTTATAAATTGAATCTACATCGAAATCCCCATTTACATCACCTATCGCTGGGTTCATGTCTCGCTCCAAGACCGGCCCACACCCCATACCCAAGACTTTCCAATCAATTTGACCCAAACAATTTCTTAGGCTATTAAAATCAGCTTTTAGAAAATCTGGCACTTTAACAGAATTTTCTCCTACAGGTCTATTCCATTCTATGCCAAATCTGATTTCTTTGTGATCACTGTTCCCTAGCTCACTCCCTATTTCGATGTCATTAATTTGTGTTTCCCTGTTAGTTAACACTAAATCTAAAATATTTCCCTCCCGTGTCGGCTCCTTAATGTGTTGCGTAAGAAAGCAATCGTCAATTAATTCTAGAAAATCTTCTGCTTCACTATTCCCTGTTTTGTTCAACCAGTTTATTCCACTCAAATTAAAGTCACCCATGACATAAATACTGTTAGATCTACATGTCCTAGATATTTCATCCCATAGATGCTTTGCTTCCATTCTGTCTAAATTTGGTGGCCTATATATGAAGCAGAGGCGCCATTGTTGCACTACTTACTGGAATGTGAAGCTACTGAACCCCTGCGCATCAAACTCAACATTAATCCAACGACAGCAGCTGCATTAGATGCACAATTCACCGCGACTACAATGATTAGAAAAGCCGTTGAGGAATGGGACTCATTAGTGAGCATTCTGCATCTACATCCACCACCAAGATAAAGTTAATAAAACAGGATTAAAACCAGTGCACTAAAACAGAAGCGATAAATAAATAGGAAAAAAAAGAGAAATTCCCTCCTCCATTTTAAACTTAGTCCCAAATATCACAGGAAAAAGGTTATCATGTATAACCAAACTCAATTACGGGCTCACCATAGCTCGTGCTACATGGACACTTCGTCCTGAGTAGCTAAATCTTTAACAACAACAGCACACACCATTTGGTCACCATTTGGTCCGGGAGCCATCTCCCGTCACACAGGGTGCAGTTGTGCCTCCACAAATCTCCAGTATCATCTTTTGATACTGGTAATGGCTCAAAAGGGCCACTACTTACGGGGTATTCATGCCCGTGTCACCTCTTGGGTGGCTTAATCTTCATCAATCAATCGAATAGGACACAGTACAATCTCCAGTCAAGAATGTAGCACTCGGCGTGTACAGTTCTAGTCGACCCAAGACGCTACAGCTTCGACACAGAGCAGACAGCAGACTACGACCGTTGTTCAGGTCCATGTAAACTACATCTACCCGAAGTCCTTCGGGTAGATGTAGAAGTCTGAATAGCCAGTTACAGGAGATACTTTTTCACCCACAGAGTTATTAACTCATGGAACCGCCTATCCACCGAAGCGGTACGTGGCAAAACGGTGCTGATTTTCAAAATATACCTGGAAAAGATCATTCCTGGGGGGTACCTTCGTTAAAGTAAAACGGTATACAGAAATAACAAAGAAAATAGATATGAATACTATTACCTTCGATGTTAGTAGTAGTTGTGCAAGTGAGGAGAAAGAAAAAATATTACGGAGTTGGAAGGAAGTTTCGAAGGTACTCTCGTATCTCATGGAATGTGACGGACAGGGCAAAGGTAGTTTTATTATTAATCATGGATGAAAGTAGATTGATAATATTATCTTGGAACGTTAATGGATTAAAAACTAGAGCGGTGGATGTACACTATTATACTCTTAGAGAGAATATTACCATAGTAGCACTCTAGGAAACTGGGGATAGGGATGGTAACATTCTGAACATGAAGATGAACATGTTGAACATGAAGATGTTCAACTGCTGGGCGAGCCCTCTCCTACTCATCTGAGGGGAGGGAGATTAGATTATGCTTGTTTGATAAATGCTGAGGGCATAGAGGAGAATTGTCTTACTGTGGATGAAATGCTAAGGGATAATTTTGCATTACAAATACAGCTTAAACTAGATAAAAAGCATGCCTGCCTTCAGAGGAAAAGGTTAAAGTTTAATGAGGGAGAATTAAGGGGTCTTGTTGGCCATATTAAGTCTTGGTATGATACTTATAAGCCAGTTTCGGCAGAAGCATTTTATTAAGATTTAATTATGGAGGTAGATGTATTTAATGCAACATTGAACCTGAAAACATCTGGTATAGAAAAGCATCCCCCCAGAGAAAGGAAATTAGGAGCAATTAAGTATTGGCAGGAGTTTGCAGAGAAAGTTAGGAGTAACATAAACTTGAAGGAAATCTGGCAAGACATAAATGAAATAAGGGTAAAAAGCATAATTTTGTTGCACATCCTGACCCGTAAGGAATTGCAAAAGGTCTCGTAAATAAATGGGCGGAAGCTGCCAAACTTAGTTCATTTAATTACCCGCTGTAACGAGAGAGTCGTTAGATTCTTGGAAAGATCTAAGAAAGGATTTTATACTTACAGCAGGTAACAGTGGTGATGTCACTTGCACAGGTATTACCAGAGAAGAACTAATAACGGCGATTAAAGTTGGGAAATCTACCGCCCCTGGGGAGGATGGAGTAACTTATGAAATACTTAATGAACTTGCCATTATGACGAAAAGCCCGCTGTTAGACCTCTTTAATATTAGTTATAAAGAGGGCAGAATTCCCAGTAAACGAAAAAAAACTATGATCATCCTTATCCCTAAAGCCAATGGAGAGTACAGACCTGTGTCTTTACCTCCTGTTTTTGTAAAATGATGGAGAGGATCATTTTAAATAAACTTTTGTATATAATAGGTGATCAGCTGTCTAGTAATTTGTTCGGATTCCTCAGAGGAAAAGTACCTCTGACTATTATTAAATGTCTAGCTAATGGTAATGATTATTATAGAATTTTTATTGATTTACAAGGAGCTTTTGATAAAGCCAACAAAGAGGTTATTTTATGAATTAGCTGGTCTTGGTGTTGAAGGGAGATTATTGCGCTGGATAGGGGATTATCTTCAGGAAAGGAAGGCTCAGGTGTGGTATCAAGGTTGTATGGTTAAGGTTCAAGGTATCAAGGTCAAGAACTCGGCACACCTCAGGGAGGAGTGTTGAGTCCCACCCTGTTTAATGTACTAATGAATAAGATAGCATCTGAGAAATACTCAAATTGGGTAACTCCAATCATATATGCCGATGATATTTGTTTCAGGGCAAAGATATTTCAGAGGTTCAAACTGTTGGACAATTTCGGAAACCTGTGTGACCACATGGGACTGGTGGTTAATGAAGACAAAACTAAAGTTTGAATGTAGAAGTCGGAGGCCCATTATATTGGAAATAAACGGTAAAAATATAGAGAGTAATATATATAAATATTTAGGCATATATGTCGGATATACCCATGAGAGTTTGGAAAAGATAAGAACATGGGAACATCGGAAGAATTACAACTGCTGAAGGCCTTGGCCATACGAAGCAGTCCTATTATAACCACCCAATCCAATATTCATGTGCCCAACCCATGCTTGAAAAAATGGGAACCCCACCTCACAATATAGAGGCAATTGGTTCCACAAATCAACAAACCCTGTACTGAACCAATATTTACCCAAGTCTTTCCCTAAATCTAAACTTGCAATGTATAGCCATTGTTCGCGTTCTGTCCTGTGTGATACTTTCAATATTATTAATTCCCCTTTGTTAGTCCAGTCACCCACTTGTTATACTATCATGGCACCCTAAAATTAAGATCACCCTTAAAAATTAAGAGATTACAACCTCTGAAGGCTTGGCATGCTGTGGAAAGGAGTGGAGTCCCTGTGCTACGAATGATGTCTTGAGTCTGTAAGATTTCGTATGATTCTGCTGCACCTGTCATTTCGTTTGGGTAAGGTAGGATGGGCAAGTTGGAGAAGATACAAATGAAGCCATGATAAATTATATTGGATGTCGAAACGGAGATGAACAGATTGTTGGGTCAATGTCGAAAGAGATTACAACCTCTGAAGGCCTTGGCATGCTGTGGAAAGGAGTGGAGCCCTGTGCTACGAATGATGTACTTGAGTACTGTAAGATTTCTTATGATTCTGCTGCACCTGTCATTCTTGTTTTGGTAAAGGTAGGATGGCAGTTGGAGAAGATACAAAATGAAGCCATGAAAAATCTTAGGATGCCCAAGAAATGCTATGATTGAGATAATGAGGATGGAGTTGAATCTGCAGAGTATTTGGGATAGAATTGCAGAGAAAATGTAGCCTCTGCCATTAGATTATTGAGAGGTGGGGGAGCTAATGAATTAATCCCTCGGTACAATAGGTGGGAAGTATGAAGTGTATGGTGAAGAAGAGAGCATATATGAATAACTTATGTTCTAATGTTATAAAGTATGATGTTATTACAGAGTGTATTGCTGTGCCCAAGAGAAAATTCACACCACCATGGGAGGATTGTAATGTAGATGTAGTAATTACTCCCTTGCAATAGTCGGTTTAGGATGATCCTTTCAAGCATCTTCTAAATGCATTACATGAGACTGATAGGTCTGTAATTGCCAGGGTCATGGGGTTTCGGTATTGGGACCATTATTGCATGTTTCCATTGTGTGGGCAACACTCCACATAGGAATGACTTGTTAAACAGGTGGAGTAGTGGATTGCCAGACACTTCACACAGTGCATTGAGTATGTCGTAGGTGACGCCATCTTCACCAGGTGCTGTACTTTTACCCTTTTTCATAGCCCCTTACTTCCTTGGCTGTAATTGGTTCCCCATACTCGTCATCACTAGATTGTGCTCTTGTTATCCTAATCCTTCTGTCATTATGTCGGAGGAGCTGTTCCCTGCTTACTTCTGCAGGGAGGGAGGAGGATGATGCTGCATCACTCCACTTGTGAATTAGTTCTTCAGCCTTACCCTGGGGGGTCGTTGTGAGCCGCAGGCCGGGCTCTGCTCCCCTCAGCTACCTGAATTTTTGCCCACACTTGTCTTGCAGACGTTTCTCTTCCAATAGAGCTAGTGAACTCTAGCCATTGTCTTTCCCTTTGTAACTCATCTGCAATGTATGTACCTTTACCTGAATAAAAAATCTAATCTAAATCTATATCTAATCTATATGCTTAGATATATGCAAATGAGAGAGTAATAGAGCGAAACCTTTAAAATACTGAACAATTTGGAGGATATTGATTCATACAATTTCTTCAAAAGGTGAGATGTAACACGAACAAGGAGCAAAGGTTTCAAGCTCAACAAGCCACAATGTAGGAGTGACAACAAAGCTTTTTAACCCATACGATTATGATCATAGCAATAAGGTTTCTAAAACAGTAGGCATTCTTCCAAAGTCAGACACTGTACTATGTTCCTCGCCCTAACCTAGTCACTCAGTATTATTCACTCATTTATCTATGTCTTGTCTATCTATGTCTTAAAGGTTACAAGACGTACATTAGTCAATACAATTGGTGCTTAAAATGTTAAGGATCTCTTGTGAAACACGGGCATTAATAAAAAAATTTATTAGGTAAAATAAATAAAAAGGCCCAAGGGCCAAAAGTAACAAGAATGCAAGGCTGGCACAAGCTGGCGTAAGTACAGAAGACGGAAGATTCTTCATATTAAAAGACCCTGCTTCTCCAAGATGGCAGTCACACCCTGCTTGCCCTGGACAATCACCATATGGAGAAGGACTGTTTACTGTGAAGGGAAGAGTCATTGAAAGGTAAACGATGATGGCACCCTCAGAGTAACACAAAAGCCGAGCAAGCCCAGTGAGGAAGACCTGTTGATGGGAAAGAAGGAGAATTTTTAGTCATACAATTTTTGTTTTATAAGATTCCAAAATATAATTGATATAAATTTGTGAGAGTATTCTGAGCATTTTGAGCCATCTTGAGTCCTCTCCTCACTAACTGCCAAAAGATTAAACAACCCCTGGCCCACAAGTGGCATACTGTACGGTGCGCCAAAGTGTTAATAAAACAATTACTGTAACAAGAAACACGAATATGAAAAAAATGAAAATAGAATTTGCCTAGTTACAAAACAAGAAGTTAAGAGATACTCATCAATGATTACCAATATAATACAAAGAGCCAAAGCTTCCTTTTATGAGAATGGATTAAAGAAGCAAAGGAAATATGAACATTACATCTCTACCATCACCCATGTCTAACATCCTAGGGTCTAAACAACAATCACATACCAAGCAGATAAAACTCTCCAAAGATGGATACACACTTGCAACAGACTTAGATATTGCAACTGATTTCAATAGCTTCTTTTCATGAATTTGTGCAAACCTTGGCAGAAAAATTCCAAAGACCCACACACTAACATATCTCACAGATAGCTAACACTACTCCTTTTACCAGTCAGCCCGACAGACATTATATCCATAATTCAATTACTTAAAATCAAAGCTTGGAACATTAATGAAATAATGTCTATGATATATAAGAGTGCTGCCTGCTCTTGCAAACCCACCAACACTCTGCTTGATATAATCTACACTGCCCTTGACAAAAATGAGTTCTCAATGGCCTATTCATTGACTTGAGGAAAGCCTTTGATACTATAAACCATAACTACCTCTTAAGGGGCCCAGTGATTGGGCACCGAAACTACATCATACACACTCATTTTTTGTGTGCATAATCCTCGTGGCAAATGCTCCAACATTTCCTTTTAAATCAACATCACAACATGAATGGAAAAAAAGTTACAAAAAATTAAAATGCTCTAAATATTTTATGTCACCAATTGTTATTTTATTCATTATGGTCTCAGAATGGCATATAACTTTCAATTGCCAGTGAGAAAAATATTGTTCAAGAGTATAGTTTACTGTAAAACATTTTTTTAATGGGGGCCATCCAAATATGTGCCAAATTTATATGCAAATATTTATAACCCAAACGTTATGGCTTATGACAAATCGATTCATTAGGAACCTTAGCACTAAGAACTTGCNGCAGATAAAACTCTCCAAAGATGGAGACACACTTGCAACAGACTTAGATATTGCAACTGATTTCAATAGCTTCTTTCATGAATTTGTGCAAACCTTGGCAGAAAAATTCCAAAGACCCAGACACATGTTACTACATATCTCACAGATAGCTAACACTACTCCTTTTACCAGTCAGCCCGACAGACATTATATCCATAATTCAATTACTTAAAATCAAAGCTTGGAACATTAATGAAATAATGTCTATGATATATAAGAGTGCTGCCCTGCTCTTGCAACACCCACCAACACTCTTGCTTGATATAATCTACACTGCCCTTGACAAAAATGAGTTCTCAATTGGCCTATTCATTGACTTGAGGAAAGCCTTTGATACTATAACCATAACTACCTCTTAAGGGGCCCAGTGATTGGGCACCGAAACTACATCATACACACTCAATTTTTTGTGTGCATAATCCTCGTGGCAAATGCTCCAACATTTCCTTTTAAATCAACATCACAACATGAATGGAAAAAAGTTACAAAAAAAATTAAAATTGCTCTAAATATTTTATGTCACCAATTGTTATTTTATTCATTATGGTCTCAGAATGGCATATAACTTTCAATTGCCAGTGAGAAAAATATTGTTCAAGAGTATAGTTTACTGTAAAACATTTTTTGAATGGGGGCCATCCAAATATGTGCCAAATTTATATGCAAAATATTTATAATTCCAAACGTTATGGCTTTATGACAAATCGATTCATTAGGAACCTTAGCACTAAGAACTTTGCACATAATCCGTGGACATCTTCAAGAGAAAACTGGACTGTTTTCTAAGAGAAGTTCCGGATCAGCCGGGCTGTGGTGGGTATGTGGCCTGCGGGCCGCTCCAAGCAACAGCCTGGTGGACCAAACTCTCACAAGTCGAGCCTGGCCTCGGGCCGGGCTTGGGGAGTAGAAGAGCAGAACCCCATCAGGTATCAATATAGGAAGAAGCCAAACCCCCAAACATACCAGCGATACAAAGATGCGAGAAACAACTATACAGCAGTAAGGGGAGAGGCAGAAAGAATTTTTAAAAAGGGATAATGGATAAATGTAAAACAGAACTGGGCCTATTCTACAAATTCATAAACAACAAATTGCAGGTAAAGGATAATATCCAGAGGTTGAAAATAGGAAACAGATTCACAGAAAATGATAATGAAATGTGTGAAACATTAAACAAAAAGTTCCAAAGTGTGTTTATACAAAACGAAATCTTAAGAGAACCAGACACAATAAGAATTTCTGAGAACATCATAGAGCGTATAGAGGTGTCTAGAGATGAAGTGGAAAATATGCTAAAGGAGCTAAGTAAGAACAAGGCAGTTGGTCCAGATGGAGTTTCACCATGGGTTCTGAGAGAATGTGCATCTGAGCTCAGCCTTCCACTTCACCTGATCTTTCAGGCATCCCTGTGTACAGGAGTCATAGCAAACATGTGGAAAAAGGCTAACATAGTTCCAATCTACAAAAGTGGCAACAGGGAAGACCCCCCCCCCCCTTAATTATAGACCTGAATCATTGACAAGTGTAACAGTGAAAAGATTGAAAAAAAAAATAAAAACTAAATGGGTAGAACACCTGGAGAGAAATTATATAATATCACACAGACAGTATTTTTTCGATCTGGAAGATCCTGTGTATCGAATTTACTCAGTTTCTATGATTGAGCCACAGAGATTTATTTATTTATTTATTTATTCATATACAAGAAGGTACATTGGGAATGAGAGAATACATAATATGGTAATTACAATCTTGTAAAGCCACTAGTACGCGCAGCGTTTCGGGCAGGTCCTTAATCTAAGAAATTTTAAGTAGGTAAATACTTGCAAATTTATATATATATATATATATATATATATATATATATATATATATATATATATATATATATATATATATATATATATATATATATATATATATATATATATATAAAATGCTAACAGTTACATGGCAAGGAAAAAAAAAGATGAGAGAAAATTGTAGGTACAGTATATTAAAGCACTTAGGTAGCTAAGATTGATTGCAATGACAGCTTGAATGGTAGTTGACAAAAATTGGTAGGCACAATACAGCATATGGCTAGCACATAAAGAAGACAGCAATGAACACAATGATAAGGTTGTTTGGGTAACATAAGAATTAGGAGATTGGGTAACACTAGGTACAGAGCAAATTTAAAGCTCAGTGTAGGAAACTAAGACGATGAAATTAAGTACTTTTTGGTTTTGCTTTTAAATAAGGCAAAAGTTTTACAGTTTTTCAATTCACTAGGAGTGAGTTCCATAGACTAGGTCCCTTAATTTGCATAGAGTGTTTACACAGGTTAAGTTTGACCTGGGGATATCAAAGAGATATTTATTTCTGGTGTGGTGATAATGGGTCCTATTACATCTGTCCAGAGAGAGTTTCAGAGCATGGTTTGCATTTAAGTACAGGGTTTTGTAAATGTAGTTGACACAAGAGAATGTGTGGAGGGAGTTAATATTTAGCAAGTTTAGGGATTTAAACAAGGGAGCTGAGTGTTGTCTGAAAGCAGAGTTAGTTATTATTCTGATAGCAGATTTTTGCTGGGTGATGATGGGCTTAAGGTGGTTTGCAGTGGTAGACCCCCATGCACAGATACCATAATTAAGATAGGGGTAGATTAGTGCATAATATAGTGAGAGGAGAGCAGAGTTAGGAACATAATATCTGATTTTGGAGAGTATACCAACTGTCTTAGAGACTTTCTTAGTTATGTGTTGAATGTGGGTGCTGAAGTTGAGTCTCTTGTCTAGGAATAGGCCAAGAAACTTGCCATCATTTTTATTACTGATGTTAATGTTGTCTATCTGTAGCTGAATTGCATTTGATGATTTGCTTCCAAATAAGATAAGGTCGTGGGTTCGCGGGTTAGGGGACAGACGTGTCGTCGTCGCGCTCCGTGAAAACACTGGAATAAACCGGGATTTTTTAGGATTACAACTATGGATTACGGCC
>WNGS01037573.1:11921-24038 GCA_020271785.1 Procambarus virginalis
ATGATAGCCCGTAATTGAGAGTGTAAGTCAGTGCGGGAAGATGATTCCAGGATGAGTCGGACAGAAGCCAGGCGTGGATGAGTCGGACAGAAGCTAGGCCGGAATGAGTCGGACAGAAGCTAGCGAGGATGAGTCGGACAGAAGCTAGGCGAGGATGAGTCGGACAGAAGCTAGGCGAGGATGAGTCGGACAGAAGTCAAGCGATTATGAGTCGGACAGAATCCAGGCGAGGATAAGTCGGACAGAAGCTAGGCGAGGATGAGTCGGACAGAAGTCAAGCGAGGATGAGTCGGACAGAATTCAAGCGATTATGAGTCGGACAGAATCCAGGCGAGGATGAGTCGGACAGAGACAGGCGAGGATGAGTCGGACCGAAGCTAGGCGAGGATGAGTCGGACAGAAGTCAAGCGAGGATGAGTTGGAGAGAAGTCAAGCGAGGATGAGTCGGAGAGAAGTCTAGCGAGGATGAGTCGGAGAGAAGTCAAGCGAGGATGAGTCGGGGAGAAGTCAAGCGAGGATGAGTCGGAGAGAAGTCAAGCGAGGATGAGTCGGAGAGAAGTCAAGCGAGGATGAGTCGGACAGAAGCCAGGCGAGGATCAGCCGGACAGAAGCCAGGCGAGGATGAGTCGGACAGGAGCCAGGCGAGGATGAGTCGGACAGGAGCCAGGCGAGGATGAGTCGGACAGGAGCCAGGCGAGCGTTGATGTCATATAAAGACAGGCGAGTGATACTATCCCACAGGGGAGGCAAGTAGGACAGGAAGAGAGACAGAGAGGGAATGGACAGGCAGAAATATAAGTGGTAAGAATGGCGAGAAGATGAGAGAAATGGAGACATATAGGATGAGAGTAGACATGTGGAGAAAGAAACGGAGCTAGGGAAGACAAGCGGAGAGAAGGGTGACAAGCAATAGTAGAGAGAGACAAGAAGTGAGAGAGGAGACGAGTAGTGAAAGGGGGATTATCACGAGAAGACGTGTGTAAATATGAGAGAAACTTTGACAGAGTAACTCCCCCAATGCCTAGTGGTTTGGGGGGAACTGGTGTTCTGAAGGTATAAAACCCTCCCCCGCCCAAGTGGGGGGGGGGGATGGTTAATATATAATATATATATATATATATATATATATATATATATATATATATATATATATATATATTATATATATATATATATATATATATATATATATATATATATGCAGAATACCCACATGTGAAAAATAGAAAATGCTTAACGCGTTTTCGGCTAATTCGCCTTCATCAGAGCAAAGTAGAATGAAGATCATCTTCATTCTACTTTGCTCTGATGAAGGCGAATTAGCCGAAAACGCGTTAAGCATTTTCTATTTTTCACATGTGGTTATTCTGCATACTTGGATCAGTGTTTTTTGGATCATTGTTGCATATATATATATATATATATATATATATATATATATATATATATATATATATATATATATATAAATATATATAGTAATATTTGGTAGCAGTCTTTCCTGTAGACATATATTATTAAATATAACCGAAAAAGTAAGATTAATAATTCTAACACGAATTTTCTCAATATTTCTTATGTTTCTTTTCACTGTTGATGGTAATTGAAAAATCAATTCTCCAAAATTCAATTTTATTTCTAGTCTGACGCGACACTTGAACGCGTTTCCTAATAACGTTTTACATTTTCAAAGACTTTTAGTTTACACACACACAATTATAACCTGCAAACACTAAACAGAGTTTTTACTATGCTATGATTTAAACAGCTTTCATTTTATTTTATACCCGCATTTTGGGTGAGGTGAACAAAACTTTCAACACAGGATAGAACACGAAATATTGGGGTATTAATTGGGTAAATTGAAGGTATGAATGGAAGTAACTGCAGAGGGCCTATTGGCCCATATTGCTTGATGCTTCTATATTGGAGCGGAGTCTTGAAGTGGGTAAAATATAGTTGTGCGTTAATTGGGTGTTGATTGCTGGTGTTGACTTCTTGATGTGAGTGCCTCGCAGATGTCAAGCCGCCTGCTATCGCTGTATCTATCGATGATTTCTGTGTGTTTTTGCTAAGATTTCT
This sequence comes from Procambarus virginalis, assembly GCA_020271785.1. Lineage (NCBI taxonomy): Eukaryota > Metazoa > Arthropoda > Malacostraca > Decapoda > Cambaridae > Procambarus > Procambarus virginalis. Next base: position 14,004 of record WNGS01037573.1, read on the forward strand.
CTGGTGATGGTCTGGTTGTGGGAAGAGATTATATGTTCCTTAATGGAGCCCTTTTGCTTATGCATCGTTAATCACCTGGAAAGAGATGTGTTGTTTTGCCTATATACTGAGTTCTTTGAGGCTTACAGTCCCCAAGTGGGCATTGAAGGCATAGACGATGTTGGTCTCTTTTAAGCGTTCTGCTTTGTGTCTGGAGAGTTTCTCATGAGTAGGCTGGCCGTTTTTTAGTTTTATAATAAATCGTCAGTTGTATCTTCGATTTTGTCTGTAGGGATAACGTTTCTATTAACAATATCTTTCAGGGCCCTTTCCTCCGTTTTGTGAGCTGTGGAAAAGAAGTTCCTGTAAAATAGTCTAATAGGGGGGTATAGGTGTTGTGTTAGTTGTCTCTTCAGAGCTTGCATGGCGTTTCACCTTCCTAGGTGAAATGCCATGCAACCTCTGAGGAGGTGAAATACCCATGCAACCTATCACTTCCTTTTGTCCAGTCGTGATGGTCAAGCGGATTAAGGTGTCCTGTAAATACCAATTGCATTGCTCCTGACAGTATGGGTTCGAGTCACTTTTGGGGTGTGAGTTTTCAGTTGCATATAGTCATGGGGACCATTCAGGCTGGTTCGCATATATATACATTATATATATATATATAATATATATATATATATATATATATTATATTATATATAATATATATATATATATATATATATATATATATATATATATATATATGTATATATATATATATATATATATATTATATATATATTATATATATATATATATATATATATATATATATATATATATATATATTATATATATATATATATATATATATATAACTGAAAACTCACACCCCAGAAGTGACTCGAACCCATACTGCCAGGAGCAACACAACTGGTATGTACAGGCACGCCTTAATCCGCTTGACCATCACGACCGGACAAAAGGAAGTGATAGCCGAAGCTATTTGAACCACTTCCCCGCCGGCACTCGGATGGTAATCTTGGGAATAGCATTTTATCAAATCACCTCATTTTTGGGGGCAACACATGAGGAACACAAATGCGAACAAGCCTGAATGGTCAAGCGGATTAAGGCGTCCCTGTACATACAAGTTGCGTTGCTCCTGGCAGTATGGGGTTCGAGTCACTTCTGGGTGTGTGAGTTTTCACTTGCATATAGTTCTGGTGACCATTCAAGCTTGTTGGTGGCTGACAGGTACGGCCACCATGGCCTACTCTGCCAAAGCACAGGGGGCTGTGTGGGAGTATGTCTCCCAAGATCCTCCCACAGCTGACTTGAATGGCTCATTGCAGTGCACAGTGCACTGATCTTCGTGCACAAAGCCTATTTCCCTTAATCCTGGATAGTTTTCTGGCATGTTGGGTATCTCCAGAATGCCCACTTAACCAGGAACACTGTTAAAATACGTAGGCCGCCGTATGACTAGGCAGGAAGTAGATACAGGGAGTTAAGCATACTGGCCACCAAGGGTCAGTGAGTACAAGCCTGAAGGAGAGCGTGGGACCGAGGGGAGACGCCAGCAGCGTCTGACCTCTGGGGTCAACCGGCGCGATGTTGAATAACAGCTATGACGTGTTCATGACGTCACTCCTGCTACTGCTCATCGAACGAGCTAATATGAATGGTTACCGCTCATTTGCTGCAATGCTATTGGTCAATTGTAACTCTTTTGTGTGTGCCCACGAGACGCCCGGAGCTTCAGGCAAGATTCATTCTTGTGAGGGATGCAAAGTGGACGTGTTCTGTTCTACCGGCCAATAGACTGAACACCGTCTATTCCTCACCGTCAAGTTAACTCAGCGTCTTTGCGATATACCACACACTCGCCCAGAATCACGAGTGCGAATATATGGTTTAGAAGCCTAAAGTGACAAATCTCCAGAGCGAAACAGACTGGTATCAGGTAACCCCTGGTGACAAAGATCGTCGTGAGTGACCTAGAGTGAACTAAGGCAGTGCCGCCGCCTAAGAAACCTGTGTGTGTGACTTTACCACAAGTGTACCTGCATGGTATACCACAGCAGCCGCCAGCCGCCACTCATTCTGAGCGTGTACCTCAGTACCTCGAGCGCCCGCCGCCAACTGCCGCCAGCCGCCGCCAGCCGCCGCCGCCCTCACTCCTACGTGACGTCACCTCCTTATGCACCGCCAGTGCCAGTGTGTGCACGTGTGTCTGTCTGTTAAGCATACAGCACGCCCTACTCACGAAATCATCTCAAGATACTGCGAGTACCCTCCGTGTCTACGAGCGAAACCAGCTGTCAGGCCACCTACGAGTGCTTGGATAAACGTGTCTGAGTGAGTGAGTAAGGAAAGGTACCTTATCTGTAAGTACAAGATCTTGTCATTGTTTATTGTGTCTGTGTTGATCTGAGGGATCAACCACAGTTCTCACCTTCTTATACCTGTCGCAGGTTATAGGTGAATCGACGGTGAATGCGTGTTTATCTGTGTGGTATCACTGCATTTCACTCGTCTGTGAATGTGAGCTTCACATACACCACACATTTAGTTATTGTGTGATTTTATTGTGCATGTTATTGCCTGTCCCATTGACAGTGTCATTGTGTTTATTGCATATCATCATTACCGAGTATCCGGTTGGAACTCTTGTGATCCCTTTGCATACCGGCAGTTAGGTTGCCGTGTTAATGATTGGCTGTCAACTGTGTTAAGTTAGGTGTTTCTCCACGAGTGGATACGAGTCGATTAGCCAGACGTCAAGAGTCTCGCTAATGCAACCGTAGCTTTGCTGACGCCAATCTAAAGTAAATCAAGCACCCTGTGTATTAGTGGTTAAGTTAGTAAATAAACTACTGTTAAGCTTTATGCGGTGTTTCGTTGAACCACTTCTGAATACTGCCAATATTACTCCAGCCTTCAGCTCTAAGTGTCTTCAACACCGAGTTGCCTGTAAGTCACTAAACTATAAATGTGATGAGGACCCTAGGAGTCCCTTAAAGTGTTACATCATTGAGGAGATTCCAACGACCAACGTGGAGCAGGACCAGGTGAGGCTAGTCTGAGAAGAGACCCACAAGGACTCTAACTCGACCTTGCTCCCAGGCCCTGTATGGTTGCTCTCGTATTTTCTATTCTGCTAATTCCGACAGCTTCGTGAAGCGTCTGCCTATGTACATTGGCGACGTACGCATTGCAGTCGTTACAAAAAAAAAAAGAAACACCCCCACAGGTGGACTCGAGGCACAGTGAAGTTAACGACATCATCAAGAGGAGCCTCACCACAGCTGGATGCCCAGCTGAAAGAGAGCCCCGGTACCTAACGCCCCGTAACTCTGATGCTCTATTGGTCGCCGGATGGTATCACAGTGACCCCTGGAAGAATGGCAAGCAGTTGGTATGGGACATACACATGCGTATCAACCCTGGCTAACACCTACATTGACCTCAGTGTTGGACAACCAGGTAGCGCTGCCACCCACAGGGAAGCAGCCAAATCCCGTAAGTATAGAGAACTGGATTACCACTACAATTTTGTCCCCATTGCTTCTGAGACACTCGGCGCCTGGGGTAAAAGTGCTACCAGTTTTTTTAAGGAACTGGGTTCTAGGCTCATTGAAACAACAAGGGACCCTAGAGCTGTCAGCTTTCTTTTCCAGTGCCTCAGCGTGGCGATACAGAGGGGAAATGCGCACTGCATCCAGGGTTCCTGCCCGCCCATCTGAGGAGTGGAGGAACTCGACAACCAATGATAACCATGTTTGTAACCTATATGTAACTCCTTTTTTGTAACAAAGTTCAAATAAAGCAAATATATATGTGTACATACAAAATAATGGGGGTGGTAGGAGAAGAAATATTAGTGTTCAGTGAGAAACCACAAGGTCTCCTCTGAATACTTTTTATTTTCTTCTCCGAGGCTATGGGTCCCCACATTGGCACCAGAGGTGGTACCCTCACAAACTTTATATATATATATATATATATATATATATATATATATATATATATATATATATATATATATATAATATATATATATCTATAAATATATATATATATATATATATATATCATAAGAACTCTTTGACCCGGCCAGGATTCGAACCCATGCCGTCCAGGATCACCCCTAAACGTACACAGTACCGTGACCACCGCATTATTGATCGTCTACCGATCAATGATCGGTACTGTGTACGTTTAGGGGTGATCCTGGACGGCATGGGTTCGAATCCTGGCCGGGTCAAAGAGTTCTTAGTGATATATGGCTTGCACGTTCATGCAGCTTTCTCTTTCTTCTATATATATATATATATACAATATATATATATATAATAATATATATATATATATATATATATATATATTATATATATTTATATATATATATATATATATATATATATATATATATATATATATATATATATATATATATATATTGTAGTAGGCATCCGTCAATCCCGTGGGGTTATGGAGTTGTGCCCTGGGTGTCTAGTTGTTGTAGTCTAGTTGGATGCAGCGCCTGCTGTGGCTGTGAAGGCCAACCCGAGAATGACAGTCTCGACTGCAGCGAGCGCAGATAAACGCCGAAGCGGGTGCGTCTGACAGTGGTCGAGACCTCCTCTGAAGTCTATTATCCTCCGCCTGCCTCTTCAGTTCATCCTCGAATTGCTGGAGTCCCTTCTGCACTTTATATCTCCAGGCAGATCTGTCCGCAGCTGCTGCCTCCCAAGTGTTGATGTCGATGTTCATCTGCTTGAGGTCGCGTTTGCAGGCATCTTTGAAACGCAGCTGAGGTCTTCCGGTAGGTCTCCTTCCTGATGCCAGTTCTCCATACAAGAGGTCCTTCGGTATGCGGCCATCGACCATGCGTGTGACATGTCCCAGCCATCGCATGCGTCTCTGTTTCAGGAGAGTGAACATTGAAGGGACTCCTGTTCTCTCGAGTACAGTGTTGTTGGTGACGTGGTCCTTCCACGTGATGTCAAGGATGCGTCTCAGGTTCCGCATGTGAAAGGTATTAAGCCGTCTCTCCTGGCGAGAGCGCAGGGTCCAGGATTCCGAGCCGTAGAGAAGTGTACTCACCACACATGCCATGTAGACTTGTGCCTTGGTGTGCACTGTCAGTTTGGCATTTTCCCAAACGCGCTTTGTGAGCCTGGCCAGTGTTGTTGCGGCCTTCCCGATACGCCTGTTGAGCTCAGTGTCCAGGGAAAGGGTGTCTGAGATTGTGGAGCCCAGGTACACAAACTCGTGAACTGCCTCCAGCGCATAGTCTGCTATATTTATACAGGGTAGCTCATTGACATCTTGTCCCATCACCTGTGTCTTCTTCAGGCTGATTGTCAGGCCGAATGCAGAACAGGCTGCGGCAAAGCGGTTGAGTAGCTGCTGCAGGCCTTCTGCTGTGTGTGTGGTGATCGCTGCGTCGTCGGCGAAGAGGAACTCCCTGAGGATTCGCATCTGTACTTTTGTCTTTGCTCGGAGTCTGGATAGATTATACAGCTTTCCATCAGATCTTGTACGGAGATAGATGCCTTCTGTCGTTGTTCCAAAAGCATGCTTGACGAGGATCGCGAAGAAGATGCCGAACAGGGTTGGAGCAAGAACACACCCCTGTTTAACACCACTGTTAATGTTGAATGGTTCAGAAGTTGAGCCGTCGTACACGACTGTCCCCTTCATGTCCTTGTGGAACGATTGTATCATGCTGAGTAGGATGGGTGGACAGCCAATTTTGGCCAAGATCTTGAAGAGTCCGTCCCTACTCACGAGGTCGAAGGCCTTTGTAAGGTCAATGAAGGCAATGTACAAGGCTTTTCTCTGCTCCCTGCACTTTTCTTGAAGCTGTCTCAGGGAGAACACCATGTCAGTGGTCGACCTCTCTGCTCGGAAACCACACTGTGACTCAGGGTATACTCTTTCAGCAAGAATCTGAAGCCTGACCAAAACGACCCTAGCGAATAGTTTGCCAACGACGCTGAGGAGGGAGATGCCGCGATAGTTGTTTACATCGCTTCTGTCACCTTTATTTTTGTAGAGAGTGATGATGTTTGCATCTCTCATGTCTTGTGGCACCGAGCCCTCCCTCCAGCATTGGCACAGAAGTTCATGAAGCTCAAATTTAAGTGTTCCACGAGCGCACTTGAGAACTTCAGGCGGAATTCCGTCGTCTCCTGGGGCCTTCCCTGAGGAAAGTGAATCCAGTGCTTTCTCAAATTCTTCCACAGTTGGTTCAAGATCAAGTTCTTCCATGATGGGCAGGCATTCAATTGCATCCAAAGCCTCTACGCTGACCAAGTTCTCTCTGGAGTAGAGTTCGGAGTAATGTTCCACCCAGCGATTCATCTGTTGATCACGGTCTTTAATGATCTCTCCAGTGGCAGACTTTAGAGGAGCCGTCCGGTTTTGTGTAGGGCCTGTTGCCTGTTTGATTCCTTCGTACATGCCTCTTATGTTGCCGACAGTGGCTGCAGTCTGGATGCTGGAACAGAGTCGAAGCCAGTAATCGTTAGCACAACGCCTCGCAGTTTGTTGAACTCTACTGCGGGCAATACGGAGGGCCTGTAGGTTCCTTCTTGAGGACAGGTTCTTGTAGGATGAGAGAGCTCGTCTCTTTTCCTCTATGAGTGGTAACAGTTCCTCTGCACTGGCCTCGAACCAGTCTGCTGACTTGTTCTGTCTCTTACCGAAGGTGGACATGGCAGTGTTGAAAATAGTGCCCCTGAGATGTAACCACCTCTCACTTGCGCTATCGCAGGGTGGTACAGGAAGGGCATTTACCAGCGCTGCAGTGAATTCCTCCACCTTGTGAAGGTCACGGGTCTTGTTTACGTTAATGCGTGGTCTTCCCTTCTTTGCTCTGTGGATTTTCCGGGGTTGGAACTTTACTCTGCAAACGACGAGAGAGTGGTCGGTGTCGCAATCTGCGCTCTGGAAGCTGCGGGTCAGTTTGACATTTCTCAGATTGTTACGCCCTGTAAGCACCAGGTCGAGTTGGTGCCAATGCTTAGACCTGGGATGTCTCCAGGAAACCTTATGCTGGGGCTTGGTGTCGAAGAAGGAATTGGTGATGCAGAGATCATGACGGCAGCAGAACTCCAGGAGGCGCTGCCCACTCTCATTCATCTTCCCAAATCCAAACTGGCCCAGGCAGGAAGGCCAAGAGCTGTGGTCAGAACCAACTCTTGCATTAAAGTCTCCCAGGAGGAAGACTGGCTCTTGGTGAGGTATGTCTCTGAGAGCTAGGCCGAGGTCATCATAGAACTTGTCCTTCGCTTCGGTAGAGGAGGTCAGTGTTGGTGCATAGGCATTGATGAGGCTGACCATTCCTACTGCTGTATGAAGCTGAAGTTTGATGATCCTTGAAGACCCCTCCATAGGCGGTACTATGGACCCTAACAACCTGTTCCTGATGGCAAAACCAACGCCATGCTCCCTTACCTCTTCTTGTGGTTTGCCCTGCCAGTAGAAGGTAAAGTCCTTCTCCCGTATGCTGCCAGTTGCCGGCAGACGTGTCTCCTGCAGGGCGACTATGTCCATCTGGAGTCTGCGCAGTTCATTGTTGATCACAGCTGTCTTGCGGGCGTCGTTCACTTCCAGTAGATCTTCCGAGAGACCCGGTGTCATGGTCACTGAAGACTTATGTTCAACAGGTGTAAACATTGAAGTATGAGGTGTATAGTCATTTATAGAACTGACACTGATATACACACAGAAATCACAATTGCGTGATATATCAAATGATCAAATCCACAAGGGCAATGATGAGGGTTCGAACCTTCGCACGGGATGTTCCCAGAAGCACCTTAGTCAACTGTACCATCACATGAATTATGTCATGGTACATGTGACTAAGGCGCTTCTGTCAACATCCCGTTCGTCGGTTCGAATCCTCATCATTGCCCATGTGTATTTGTTCACTGAAATGTTTCTTACACTGAGCGTAATTTTTGATGTTGTGATAGTTTCTTTTAACTCCGTTTTGTAGTACTTACAGTGTGCTCTTGTATCCTCGCCTGGATGATACATTATACAATCTTACAGAAGTTGGGCCTGCAACAGCCCCTTTCTGAAATGCTTCTCATACTGCTAAACTTTTGATATTTGTGAAAAGGGTAATAAACTTTAAATGTTAATAATATCAATACAATAAAGTATGGCAACAAAGCACTATTATTAGTTTGTATAAAACGCTCTCATTGTTACACAGACGCCACTGAGTCTGTGCTCTACTGACTGTGCTAGTCGTGTGTCGTGTGTCTGTGTACTGTGATAGTCGTGTGTCGTGTGTCTGTGTACTGTGCTAGTCGTGTGTCTGTGTACTGGTGTCGTGTGTCTGTGTACTGTGATAGTCGTGTGTCTGTGTACTGTGCTAGTCGTGTGTCTGTGTACTGTGATAGTCGTGTGTCTGTGTACTGTGCTAGTCGTGTGTCTGTGTACTGTGATAGTCGTGTGTCCTGTGTAGTCGTGTGTACTGTGTGTGTACTGTGCGAGTCGTGTGTCCTGTGTCTGTGTACTGTGCTAGTCGTGTGTCTCTGTACTGTGATAGTCGTGTGTACTGTGTCTGTGTACAGTGATGGTCGTGTGTACTGTGTCTGTGTACTGTGCTAGTCATGTGTACTGTGTCTGTGTACTGTGCTAGTCATGTGTACTGTGTCTGTGTACTGTGCTAGTCGTGTGTCTGTGTACTGTGCTAGTCGTGTGTCTGTGTACTGTGATAGTCGTGTGTCTGTGTACTGTGATAGTCGTGTGTACTGTGTCTGTGTACAGTGATAGTCGTGTGTACTGTGTCTGTGTACTGTGATAGTCGTGTGTCTGTGTACTGTGATAGTCGTGTGTCCTGTGTCTGTGTACTGTGATAGTCGTGTGTCCTGTGTCTGTGTACTGTGATAGTCGTGTGTACTGTGTCTGTGTACTGTGTTAGTCGTGTGTACTGTGTCTGTGTACTGTGCTAGTCATGTGTACTGTGTCTGTGTACTGTGCTAGTCATGTTACTGTGTCTGTGTACTGTGCTAGTCGTGTGTCTGTGTACTGTGCTAGTCGTGTGTCTGTGTACTGTGATAGTCGTGTGTCTGTGTACTGTGATAGTCGTGTGTACTGTGTCTGTGTACAGTGATGGTCGTGTGTACTGTGTCTGTGTACAGTGATAGTCGTGTGTACTGTGTCTGTGTACTGTGATAGTCGTGTGTCTGTGTACTGTGATAGTCGTGTGTCCTGTGTCTGTGTACTGTGATAGTCGTGTGTCCTGTGTCTGTGTACTGTGATAGTCGTGTGTACTGTGTCTGTGTACTGTGTTAGTCGTGTGTACTGTGTCTGTGTACTGTGCTAGTCATGTGTACTGTGTCTGTGTACTGTGCTAGTCATGTGTACTGTGTCTGTGTACTGTGCTAGTCGTGTGTCTGTGTACTGTGCTAGTCGTGTGTCTGTGTACTGTGATAGTCGTGTGTCTGTGTACTGTGATAGTCGTGTGTACTGTGTCTGTGTACAGTGATGGTCGTGTGTACTGTGCTGTGTACTGTGATAGTCGTGTGTTCTGTGTTAGTCGTGTGTCCTGTGTCTGTGTACTGTGCAAGTCGTGTGTCTGTGTCTGTGTACTGTGTTAGTCGTGTGTACTGTGTCTGTGTACTGTGCAAGTCGTGTGTCCTGTGTCTGTGTACTGTGCTAGTCGTGTGTACTGTGTCTGTGTATTGTGCTAGTCGTGTGTACTGTGTCGGTGTACTGTGTTAGTCGTGTGTCCTGTGTCTGTGTACTGTGTTAGTCGTGTGCACTGTGTATGTGTAGAGTGCTAGTCGTGTGTACTGTGTATGTGTACTGTGCTAGTCGTGTGCACTGTGTCTGTGTATAGTGATGCCACTTGCTGTGTACAGAAAAAACAATTCGACCAATGGAAAGAGATTAACGTTCCATAGCACACTCGCAGAATTTACAGATATTTGTTCTGGTACAAATTTGAAAAATAATCTAAAACATCCAAGATTATACGAAAAACCATCTACATTCACTTCCAACATCTGAATAGCGTTTTCTATCATCCAGACT
>WNGS01037573.1:25038-39636 GCA_020271785.1 Procambarus virginalis
GTGTACCTTTGCCTGAATAAAAAAATCTAATCTAAATCTATATCTAATCTATATGCTTAGATATATGCAAATGAGAGAGTAATAGAGCGAAACCTTTAAAATACTGAACAATTTGGAGGATATTGATTCATACAATTTCTTCAAAAGGTGAGATGTAACACGAACAAGGAGCAAAGGTTTCAAGCTCAACAAGCCACAATGTAGGAGTGACAACAAATGCTTTTTAACCCATACGATTATAATCATAACAATAAGGTATCTAAAACAGTAGGCATTCTTCCAAAGTCAGACACTGTACTATGTTCCTTGCCCTAACCTAGTCACTCAGTATTATTCACTCATTTATCTATGTCTTGTCTATGTATGTCTTAAAGGTTACAAGACGTACATTAGTCAATACAATTGGTGCTTAAAATGTTAAGGATCTCTTGTGAAACACGGGCATTAATAACAAAAATTTATTAGGTAAAATAAATAAAAAAGGCCCAAGCGCCATAAAGTAACAAGAATGCAAGGCCGGCACAAGCTGGCGTAAGTACAGAAGACGGAAGATTCTTCATATTAAAAGACCCTGCTTCTCCAAGATGGCAGTCACACCCTGCTTGCCCTGAACAATCACCATATGGAGAAGGACTGTTTACTGTGAAGGGAAGTCCACAAATGCAATGCCAGCATGAGTCAGTCTTGAAGGGTAAACGATGATGGCACCCTCACAGTAACACAAAAGCCGAGCAAGCCCAGTGAGGAAGACCTGTTGATGGGAAAGAAGGAGAATTGTTAGTCATACAATTTTTGTTTTTATAAGATTCCAAAATATAACATTGATATAAATTTGTGAGAGTATTCTGAGCATTTTGAGCCATCTTGAGTCCTCTCCTCCTAACTGCCAAAAGATTAAACAACCCCTGGCCCACAAGTGGCATTCTGTACGGTGTGCCAAAGTGTTAATAAAACAATTACTGTAACAAGAAACACGAATATGAAAAAAATGAAAATAGAATTTGCCTAGTTACAAAACAAGAAGTTAAGAGATACTCATCAATGATTACCAATATAATACAAAGAGCCAAAGCATCCTTTTATGAGAATGGATTTAAAGAAGCAATGGAAATATGAACATTACATCTCTACCATCACCCATGTCTAACATCCTAGGGTCTAAACAACAATCACATACCAAGCAGATAAAACTCTCCAAAGATGGATACACACTTGCAACAGACTTAGATATTGCAACTGATTTCAATAGCTTCTTTTCATGAATTTGTGCAAACCTTGGCAGAAAAATTCCAAAGACCCAGACACATGTTACTACATATCTCACAGATAGCTAACACTACTCCTTTTACCAGTCAGCCCGACAGACATTATATCCATAATTCAATTACTTAAAATCAAAGCTTGGAACATTAATGAAATAATGTCTATGATATATAAGAGTGCTGCCCTGCTCTTGCAACACCCACCAACACTCTTGCTTGATATAATCTACACTGCCCTTGACAAAAATGAGTTCTCAATTGGCCTATTCATTGACTTGAGGAAAGCCTTTGATACTATAAACCATAACTACCTCTTAAGGGGCCCAGTGATTGGGCACCGAAACTTCATCATACACACTCAATTTTTTGTGTGCATAATCCTCGTGGCAAATGCTCCAACATTTCCTTTTAAATCAACATCACAACATGAATGGAAAAAAGTTACAAAAAATTAAAATTGCTCTAAATATTTTATGTCACCAATTGTTATTTTATTCATTATGGTCTCAGAATGGCATATAACTTTCAATTGCCAGTGAGAAAAATATTGTTCAAGAGTATAGTTTACTGTAAAACATTTTTTGAATGGGGGCCATCCAAATATGTGCCAAATTTATATGCAAAATATTTATAACTCCAAACGTTATGGCTTTATGACAAATCGATTCATTAGAAACCTTAGCACTAAGAACTTTGCACATAATCCGTGGACATCTTTAAGAGAAAACTGGACTGTTTTCTAAGAGAAGTTCCGGATCAGCCGGGCAGTGGTGGGTATGTGGTCCTGCGGGCCGCTCCAAGCAACAGCCTGGTGGACCAAGCTCTCACAAGTCGAGCCTGGCCTCGGGCCGGGCTTGGGGAGTAGAAGAGCAGAACCCCATCAAGCAGGTATCAATATAGGAAGAAGCCAAACCCCCAAACATACCAGCGATACAAAGATTCGAGAAACAACTATACAGCAGTAAGGGGAGAGGCAGAAAGAAATTTTTAAAAAGGGATAATGGATAAATGTAAAACAGAACTGGGCCTATTCTACAAATTCATAAACAACAAATTGCAGGTAAAGGATAATATCCAGAGGTTGAAAATAGGAAACAGATTCACAGAAAATGATAATGAAATGTGTGAAACATTAAACGAAAAGTTCTAAAGTGTGTTTATACAAAACGAAATCTTAAGAGAACCAGACACAATAAGAATTTCTGAGAACATCATAGAGCGTATAGAGGTGTCTAGAGATGAAGTGGAAAATATGCTAAAGGAGCTAAGTAAGAACAAAGCAGTTGGTCCAGATGGAGTTTCACCATGGGTTCTGAGAGAATGTGCATCTGAGCTCAGCCTTCCACTTCACCTGATCTTTCAGGCATCCCTGTGTACAGGAGTCATAGCAAACATGTGGAAAAAGGCTAACATAGTTCCAATCTACAAAAGTGGCAACAGGGATGACCCCCCCCACTCAATTATAGACCTGAATCATTGAAAAGTGTAACAGTGAAAAGATTGAAAAAAATAATAAAAACTAAATGGGTAGAACACCTGGAGAGAAATTATATAATATCACACAAACAGTATTGTTTTCGATCTGGAAGATCCTGTGTATCGAATTTACTCAGTTTCTATGATTGAGCCACAGAGATTTTAAAGGAAAAAGGTAGTTGGGTTGACTGCATCTATCTAGACATAAAAAAAGGCTTTCGACACAGTTCCACATAAGAGGTTGTTCTGGAAACTAGACAATTTTGGAGGGGTGACAGGTAAGCTTCTAACATGGATGAAAAATTTTCTGACTGATAGAAAAATGAGGGCAGTAATCAGAGGCAATCGGACTGGAGAAGTGTCACAAGTGGAGTACCACAGTACATGCACCAGAAATGTTCATTGTCTACATAAATGATCTGCCAGTTGGAATACAGAATTATATAAACATGTTTGCTGATGATGCTAAGATAATGGGATGGATAAGAAATTCAGATGATTGTCATGCCCTTCAAGAAGACCTAGACAAAATAAGTATATGGAGCACCACTTGGCAAATGGAATTTAATGTGAATAAATGCCATGTTATGGAATGTGGAATAGAACATAGATCCCACACAACCTATAAATTATGTGAGAAATCTTTATATAATTCTGATAAAGAAAGAGGTCTAGGGTTGATTCTAGATAGAAAACTATCACTTGAGGACCACATAAAGAACGTTGTGTAAGGAGCCTATGCCACGCTTTCTAACTTCAATATTTCGTTTAAACACCGTCACCCCAGTCGCATCTACGGAACTTCAAGCACTCCTGGATGAATTCAAAGATGTGACCCAACCCGCCAGCCCTCGTCCAGAAGTGCAACATACGATTACGCATCACATTACTACAACGGGAGCACCTACCTTCGCCAGACCACGCCGCCTGGCACCGGAACGATTGGCGGTAGCACGTGCTGAATTCAACAAGCTACAGGAGGCAGGAATAATCCGCCCTTCGAACAGTCCATGGGCTTCACCTCTCCATATCGTCCCGAAAACAGCCCCAGGGGAATGGCGCCCTTGCGGGGACTACAGGGCTCTCAATGTTCGAACTCTGCCGGATCGCTACCCAATACCACACATCCAGAATTTCTCACAGGGATTGAACAACGCAACCGTTTTTTCGAAAATTGACCTTGTGCGGGCATTTCACCAGATCCCTGTGGAACCGGCAGACATTCCGAAAACAGCGATCACAACACCTTTTGGACTGTTTGAATTCGTCCGGATGCCTTTTGGTCTTCGGAATGCAGCCCAGACATTCCAACGCTTCATCGACCAAGTTGTTAAGGACCTGCCTTTTTGCTACGCCTACATTGACGATCTGCTGGTGGCCAGTACATCACCGACAGAACATCTGCTACACCTCCGACTCCTTCTCACCCGTCTGCGCAACTTCGGCTTGCAGCTCAACTCCGAGAAGTGTATTTTCTATGTTCCAGAGCTGGATTTCTTGGGGCACCGTGTGTCAATAGCAGGGGTCCAACCACTAGAGAAGAAAATCGAGGCAATCAAGGAATTCCCGCGCCCATCCACTCCAAAGAAGTTGCAAGAATTTCTTGGAGTGGTGAATTTTTATCATCGATTCATCCCACATTGTTCGGACTTCTTGCGACACTTGTACGACCTCTTATGTGGTCGGAAATTCACGTCCCGTCTTCCGTTGGAGTGGACTCCCCAGGCAGAGACAGCATTCACCGACATAAAACACAAACTGGCGGAATTCTTCTTACTCGCACACCCAGTGTCCGACGCTCCCACCAATCTCTCTACCGACGCTTCAAACACAGCAATTGGTGCTGTACTACAACAGCTCATTGAAGGAGAATGGCGACCGATTGCATTCTTTTCAGCGCGCCTGTCACCCACTGAAGAGAAGTACAGCACTTTTGATAGGGAACTGCTCGCCATCTACTCAGCCATACAACATTTCCGGCACTTTCTCGAGGGGCGGAACTTCCACATCCTCACAGACCACAAACCTCTCACTTATGCACTGGCGGCCAAGGGTGATGCTCACTCTCCTCGAGTAGCCAACCACCTGGGATTTATCTCCCAATTTACCTCGGATATCCGCCATGTCAAAGGAACTAATAATGTCATAGCCGATGCACTGTCTCGACCCACCATAAACCACGTCGTGACAAACCCAGCTCAGGTGGACTATTGTGTAATCAGTAAGGCCCAACGGGAAGACCCTGATCTGCAGCAATTACGAACATCTGACACAGCTCTCCGGTTCATCGAGATTCCCATGGAAGGTGGCGGAAGTATAATCTGTGACACGTCACGGACGGGAGCACTTAGGCCCTACATTCCTGCTCAGTTTTGCTGGAAAACGTTCTCTGTATTTCACTCCCTAGCACACCCAGGAGTACATGCTTCCCAGAAACTACTAACGGAGCGTGTCGTATGGCCAGGAATCAATGCTGATGTTCGACGATGGACTCGCTCATGTCTCCAGTGCCAGCGAGCGAAAACACATCGTCACACAAAGAGTCCGCTTCAACAGTTCCCGTTACCTTCTGACCGTTTCGAGGTGGTGCATGTAGACATCGTTGGACCATTACCGTCGGCAAGAGGATATTCCTATCTACTCACCTGCATCGATCGATTCTCCAGATGGCCGGAAGCAATCCCATTAATCAACATCTCAGCTGAATCAGTAGTCCAGGCATTCCTCTCTGGATGGGTCGCCCGTTTTGGTAGCCCCTCTGTCATCATCACCTACCAAGGACGACAGTTCGAATCATATCTATGGAAGGAACTTATGGAATTCCTCGGCACCATACACAACCGAACCACAGCATACCACCCTGAGTCGAACGGAATGGTAGAACGCTTTCATAGACAACTAAAAGCTGCCCTAAGAGCTCAAGCACGCCCTGATGATTGGATCGACAACCTTCCATTAGTCTTGCTTGGCATTCGTTCGGCCACGAAGGAGGGCAGTGGATTCTCGGTAGCAGACTTAGTATACGGGTCTAGCCTGCGGCTTCCGGGCGAATTCTTAACCCCGACGCCACTCATTACACCCCCAGACCCCACTTTTGTCCAGAAATTACGGGCGGCCATGACAAGCATTCGGCCTACACCACCACGCCAACCGACAACTCGTGCTACATATGTGCCTCATGAGCTCCACACAACACCTAAAGCCCCACACCCCCACCTACGACAACGGACGATCCTGTACGACCTCCCACCCTACACCCCCAGTTACCAACTGCACCACCACCTGATCCTACGACGACGGACGATCCAGTGCGACCTCCTACCCTACGACCCCAGTTAGATGACATCAGCGAAGAGGAGGAAGTTAACTTTGAGGGTTATACAACGCGAGCAGGGCATACAATTCACCGACCAGCTAGGTTCCTTGTACTTTTTCTCATCCTCATATCGGACAGACAAGAACACAACCTATAGCAATGTATCATCCTTTGCAGATGACACCAGGATCTTCATGAGAGTAGGCAACATAGAGGACACGGCAAACCTCCAGTCAGATGTAGATCAGGTCTTTAGATGGGCAACAGCTCCCGCTAATATAAGGGGCATAACGGACAAACCCCTCACAGTGTTCAAAAAAAAACGGAAAGCACATACAAAGAATACCTGATCATACCAGGCTGTGACTCATATGTCAGGCTGCGAGCAGCCGCGTCCAACAGCCTGGTTGATCAGTCCAGCAACCAGGAGGCCTGGTCGATGACCGGGCCGCAGGGGCGCTAAGCCCCGGAAGCACCTCAAGGTAACCACAAGGTAGGTGGGGGCTAGGATGCCCAGTCTGCCTTGTCTAGGCTGGGCTGGGCTAGGCAACACTGGGAAGGAGTCAACACATCTCTGGAGTGCCTTACTTTTCCTGATATCCTTAAAAAAGCAAGAATGATGCCATTTTATAAAGGAGGCAAGACAGCAGACATAAACAATTAAAGAAAAATAGACGCTGTATGCAAAAGTAAGACGATGAGAAAAAGTACAAGGAACCTAGCTGGTCGGTGAATTGTATGCCCTGCTCGCGTTGTATAACCCTCAAAGTTAACTTCCTCCTCTTCGCTGATGTCATCTAACTGGGGTCGTAGGGTAGGAGGTCGCACTGGATCGTCCGTCGTCGTAGGATCAGGTGGTGGTGCAGTTGGTAACTGGGGGTGTAGGGTGGGAGGTCGTACAGGATCGTCCGTTGTCGTAGGTGGGGGTGTGGGGCTTTAGGTGTTGTGTGGAGCTCATGAGGCACATATGTAGCACGAGTTGTCGGTTGGCGTGGTGGTGTAGGCCGAATGCTTGTCATGGCCGCCCGTAATTTCTGGACAAAAGTGGGGTCTGGGGGTGTAATGAGTGGCGTCGGGGTTAAGAATTCGCCCGGAAGCCGCAGGCTAGATCCGTATACTAAGTCTGCTACCGAGAATCCACTGCCCTCCTTCGTGGCCGAACGAATGCCAAGCAAGACTAATGGAAGGTTGTCGATCCAATCATCAGGGCGTGCTTGAGCTCTTAGGGCAGCTTTTAGTTGTCTATGAAAGCGTTCTACCATTCCGTTCGACTCAGGGTGGTATGCTGTGGTTCGGTTGTGTATGGTGCCGAGGAATTCCATAAGTTCCTTCCATAGATATGATTCGAACTGTCGTCCTTGGTCGGTGATGATGACAGAGGGGCTACCAAAACGGGCGACCCATCCAGAGAGGAAAGCCTGGACTACTGATTCAGCTGAGATGTTGATTAATGGGATTGCTTCCGGCCATCTGGAGAATCGATCGATGCAGGTGAGTAGATAGGAATATCCTCTTGCCGACGGTAATGGTCCAACGATGTCTACATGCACCACCTCGAAACGGTCAGAAGGTAACGGGAACTGTTGAAGCGGACTCTTTGTGTGACGATGTGTTTTCGCTCGCTGGCACTGGAGACATGAGCGAGTCCATCGTCGAACATCAGCATTGATTCCTGGCCATACGACACGCTCCGTTAGTAGTTTCTGGAAGCATGTACTCCTGGGTGTGCTAGGGAGTGAAATACAGAGAACGTTTTCCAGCGAAACTGAGCAGGAATGTAGGGCCTAAGTGCTCCCGTCCGTGAGGTGTCACAGATTATACTTCCGCCACCTTCCATGGGAATCTCGATGAACCGGAGAGCTGTGTCAGATGTTCGTAATTGCTGCAGATCAGGGTCTTCCCGTTGGGCCTTACTGATTACACAATAGTCCACCTGAGCTGGGTTTGTCACGACGTGGTTTATGGTGGGTCGAGACAGTGCATCGGCTATGACATTATTAGTTCCTTTGACATGGCGGATATCCGAGGTAAATTGGGAGATAAATCCCAGGTGGTTGGCTACTCGAGGAGAGTGAGCATCACCCTTGGCCGCCAGTGCATAAGTGAGAGGTTTGTGGTCTGTGAGGATGTGGAAGTTCCGCCCTTTGAGAAAGTGCCGGAAATGTTGTATGGCTGAGTAGATGGCGAGCAGTTCCCTATCAAAAGTGCTGTACTTCTCTTCAGTGGGTGACAGGCGCGCTGAAAAGAATGCAATCGGGCGCCATTCTCCTTCAATGAGCTGTTGTAGTACAGCACCAATTGCTGTGTTTGAAGCGTCGGTAGAGAGATTGGTGGGAGCGTCGGACACTGGGTGTGCGAGTAAGGTGAATTCCGCCAGTTTGTGTTTTATGTCGGTGAATGCTGTCTCTGCCTGGGGAGTCCACTCCAACGGAAGACGGGACGTGAATTTCCGACCACATAAGAGGTCGTACAAGTGTCGCAAGAAGTCCGAACAATGTGGGATGAATCGATGATAAAAATTCACCACTCCAAGAAATTCTTGCAACTTCTTTGGAGTGGATGGGCGCGGGAATTCCTTGATTGCCTCGATTTTCTTCTCTAGTGGTTGGACCCCTGCTGATGACACACGGTGCCCCAAGAAATCCAGCTCTGGAACATAGAAAATACACTTCTCGGAGTTGAGCTGCAAGCCGAAGTTGCGCAGACGGGTGAGAAGGAGTCGGAGGTGTAGCAGATGTTCTGTCGGTGATGTACTGGCCACCAGCAGATCGTCAATGTAGGCGTAGCAAAAAGGCAGGTCCTTAACACTTGGTCGATGAAGCGTTGGAATGTCTGGGCTGCATTCCGTAGACCAAAAGGCATCCGGACGAATTCAAACAGTCCAAAAGGTGTTGTGATCGCTGTTTTCGGAATGTCTGCCGGTTCCACAGGGATCTGGTGAAATGCCCGCACAAGGTCAATTTTCGAAAAAACGGTTGCGTTGCTCAATCCCTGTGAGAAATTCTGGATGTGTGGTATTGGGTAGCGATCCGGCAGAGTTCGAACATTGAGAGCCCTGTAGTCCCCGCAAGGGCGCCATTCCCCTGGGCTGTTTTCGGGACGATATGGAGAGGTGAAGCCCATGGACTGTTCGAAGGGCGGATTATTCCTGCCTCCTGTAGCTTGTTGAATTCAGCACGTGCTACCGCCAATCGTTCCGGTGCCAGGCGGCGTGGTCTGGCGAAGGTAGGTGCTCCCGTTGTAGTAATGTGATGCGTAATCGTATGTTGCACTTCTGGACGAGGGCTGGCGGGTTGGGTCACATCTTTGAATTCATCCAGGAGTGCTTGAAGTTCCGTAGATGCGACTGGGGTGACGGTGTTTAAACGAAATATTGAAGTTAGAAAGCGTGGCATAGGCTCCTTACACAACGTTCTTTATGTGGTCCTCAAGTGATAGTTTCTATCTAGAATCAACCCTAGACCTCTTTCTTTATCAGAATTATATAAAGATTTCTCACATAATTTATAGGTTGTGTGGGATCTATGTTCTATTCCACATTCCATAACATGGCATTTATTCACATTAAATTCCATTTGCCAAGTGGTGCTCCATATACTTATTTGTCTAGGTCTTCTTGAAGGGCATGACAATCATCTGAATTTCTTATCCATCCCATTATCTTAGCATCATCAGCAAACATGTTTATATAATTCTGTATTCCAACTGGCAGATCATTTATGTAGACAATGAACATTTCTGGTGCATGTACTGTGGTACTCCACTTGTGACACTTCTCCAGTCCGATTGCCTCTGATTACTGCCCTCATTTTTCTATCAGTCAGAAAATTTTTCATCCATGTTAGAAGCTTACCTGTCACCCCTCCAAAATTGTCTAGTTTCCAGAACAACCTCTTATGTGGAACTGTGTCGAAAGCCTTTTTTATGTCTAGATAGATGCAGTCAACCCAACTACCTTTTTCCTTTAAAATCTCTGTGGCTCAATCATAGAAACTGAGTAAATTCGATACACAGGATCTTCCAGATCGAAAACAATACTGTCTGTGTGATATTATATAATTTCTCTCCAGGTGTTCTACCCATTTAGTTTTTATTATTTTTTTCAATCTTTTCACTGTTACACTTTCAATGATTCAGGTCTATAATTGAGGGGGGGGGGTCTTCCCTGTTGCCACTTTTGTAGATTGGAACTATGTTAGCCTTTTTCCACATGTTTGCTATGACTCCTGTACACAGGGATGCCTGAAAGATCAGGTGAAGTGGAAGGCTGAGCTCAGATGCACATTCTCTCAGAACCCATGGTGAAACTCCATCTGGACCAACTGCTTTGTTCTTACTTAGCTCCTTTAGCATATTTTCCACTTCATCTCTAGACACCTCTATACGCTCTATGATGTTCTCAGAAATTCTTATTGTGTCTGGTTCTCTTAAGATTTCGTTTTGTATAAACACACTTTGGAACTTTTTGTTTAATGTTTCACACATTTCATTATCATTTTCTGTGAATCTGTTTCCTATTTTCAACCTCTGGATATTATCCTTTACCTGCAATTTGTTGTTTATGAATTTGTAGAATAGGCCCAGTTCTGTTTTACATTTATCCATTATCCCTTTTTTAAAATTTCTTTCTGCCTCTCCCCTTACTGCTGTATAGTTGTTTCTCGCATCTTTGTATCGCTGGTATGTTTGGGGTTTGGCTTCTTCCTATATTGATACCTGCTTGATGGGGTTCTGCTCTTCTACTCCCCAAGCCCGGCCCGAGGCCAGGCTCGACTTGTGAGAGTTTGGTCCACCAGGCTGTTGCTTGGAGCGGCCCGCAGGGCCACATACCCACCACAGCCCGGCTGATCCGGAACTTCTCTTAGAAAACAGTCCAGTTTTCTCTTGAAGATGTCCACGGATTATGTGCAAAGTTCTTAGTGCTAAGGTTCCTAATGAATCGATTTGTCATAAAGCCATAACGTTTGGAGTTATAAATATTTTGCATATAAATTTGGCACATATTTGGATGGCCCCCATTCAAAAAATGTTTTACAGTAAACTATACTCTTGAACAATATTTTTCTCACTGGCAATTGAAAGTTATATGCCATTCTGAGACCATAATGAATAAAATAACAATTGGTGACATAAAATATTTAGAGAATTTTTTTTTTTTTTTAACTTTTTTCCATTCATGTTGTGATGTTGATTTAAAAGGAAATGTTGGAGCATTTGCCACGAGGATTATGCACACAAAAAATTGAGTGTGTATGATGTAGTTTCGGTGCCCAATCACTGGGCCCCTTAAGAGGTAGTTATGGTTTATAGTATCAAAGGCTTTCCTCAAGTCAATGAATAGGCCAATTGAGAACTCATTTTTGTCAAGGGCAGTGTAGATTATATCAAGCAAGAGTGTTGGTGGGTGTTGCAAGAGCAGGGCAGCACTCTTATATATCATAGACATTATTTCATTAATGTTCCAAGCTTTGATTTTAAGTAATTGAATTATGGATATAATGTCTGTCGGGCTGACTGGTAAAAGGAGTAGTGTTAGCTATCTGTGAGATATGTAGTAACATGTGTCTGGGTTTTGGAATTTTTCTGCCAAGGTTTGCACAAATTCATGAAAAGAAGCTATTGAAATCAGTTGCAATATCTAAGTCTGTTGCAAGTGTGTATCCATCTTTGGAGAGTTTTATCTGCTTGGTATGTGATTGTTGTTTAGACCCTAGGATGTTAGACATGGGTGATGGTAGAGATGTAATGTTCATATTTCCTTTTGCTTCTTTAAATCCATTCTCATAAAAGGAAGCTTTGGCTCTTTGTATTATATTGGTAATCATTGATGAGTATCTCTTAACTTCTTGTTTTGTAACTAGGCAAATTCTATTTTCATTTTTTTCATATTCGTGTTTCTTGTTACAGTAATTGTTTTATTAACACTTTGGCGCACCGTACAGTATTCCACTTGTGGGCCAGGGGTTGTTTAATCTTTTGGCAGTTAGTTACTTAGTGAGTAGAGGACTCAAGATGGCTCAAAATGCTCAGAATACTCTCACAAATTTATATCAATGTAATATGTTGGAATCTTATAAAACAAAAATTGTATGACTAAAAATTCTCCTTCTTTCCCATCAACAGGTCTTCATCACTGGGCTTGCTCGGCTTTTGTGTTACTCTGAGGGTGCCATCATCGTTTACCCTTCAAGACTGACTCATGCTGGCATTGCATTTGTGGACTTCCCTTCACAGTAAACAGTCCTTTTCCATATGGTGATTGTCCAGGGCAAGCAGGGTGTGACTGCCATCTTGGAGAAGCAGGGTCTTTAATATGAAGAATCACTGAAGGTGATTAAGTTGCTTTTACAAGCTCAGTTTTATAGTTACATCACATACATTGTATAATTAATCTATACATGGTCAATCTTGGTACAAGTCCAATATATCACAAGTGTTCCAGTACTCATATAGTAATTACAAAGTTCAGCATACCTTAAGCACAATTAAGTGCTTAATTGCACACTAGTTTCTTTATCAGCTATCTCACCCTGTCAAGTAAATGAGATAAATGTCTGTGAATGCATGTGTGAATATATGTATATGTGTGTATGTGTATGTATGGGTATAAAGTATATATGGAAGCTGATCAGAATTACATTTCACCTTTGTAAATGTACATTAATGACACTGTGTAGATGACACATCGAACACTTTATGTAAGGCATACATAAATCTGTGTATCTATGTATTTACGTATATAGGTTAGCTTAGCATTTTTAAAGCACCGACTCACCTTCAGTGTTGATTGTTCAATAAACCCTTCAAATATATGTTTAACACATCTAACCCTGTCTATGGAGGACAGAAAAAATGTATATATGCTGGTTAGCATTGTTAATGTGTGGCACGTCTGTGGTAGAAAACAATAAAAAAAAAAAAAAAAAAAAAAAAAATATGAAGAATCTTCCGTCTTCTGTACTTACGCCAGCTTGTGCCAGACTTGCATTCTTGTTACTTCATGGCCCTTGGGCCTTTTTTATTTATTTTACCTAATAATTTTTTTATTAATGCCCGTGTTTCACAAGAGATCCTTAACATTTTAAGCACCAATTGTATTGACTAATGTTCGTCTTGTAACCTTTAAGACATAGATAGACAAGACATAGATAAATGAGTGAATAATACTGAGTGACTAGGTTAGGACGAGGAACATAGTACAGTGTCTGACTTTGGAAGAATGCCTACTGTTTTAGAAACTTTATTGCTATGGTCATAATCGTATGGGTTAAAAAGCATTTGTTGTCACTCCTACATTGTGGCTTGTTGAGCTTGAAACCTTTGCTCCTTGTTCGTGTTACATCTGACCTTTTGAAGAAATTGTATGAATCAATATCCTCCATATTATTCAGTATTTTAAAGGTTTCGCTCTATTACTCTCTCATTTGCATATATCTAAGCATATAGATTAGATAAAGATTGAGATTTGATTTTTTATTCAGGTAAAGGTACATACATTGCAGATGAGTTACAAAGGGAAAGACAATGGCTAGAGTTCACTAGCTCTATTGGAAGAGAAACGTCTGCAAGACAAGTGTGGGCAAAAATTCAGGTAGCTAAGGGGAGCAGAGCCCGGCCTGCGGCTCACAACGACCCCCCAGGGTAAGGCTGAAGAACTAATTCACAAGTGGAGTGATGCAGCATCCTCCTCCTCCCTCCGTGCAGAAGTAAGCAGGGAACAGCTCCTCCGACATAATGACAGAAGGATTAGGATAACAAGAGCACAGTCTAGTGATGACGAGTATGGGGAACCAATTACAGCCAAGGAAGTAAAGGGGGCTATGAAAAAGGGTAAAAGTACAGCACCTGGTGAAGATGGCGTCACCTATGACATACTCAATGCACTGTGTGAAGTGTCTGGCAATCCACTACTCCACCTGTTTAACAAGTCATTCCTATGTGGAGTGTTGCCCACACGATGGAAACATGCAATAATGGTCCCAATACCGAAACCCAATGACCCTGGCAATTACAGACCTATCAGTCTGACGAGTTTGTATTTATTACTGAATAATTCTTAAGTGTGTTACTACTGTCCACCATTGCCATTCTCTTTATCATTTCTTCACCCTCTTGAATCATCTTGATTCTTGTTTTTATTTGTTTCAAGGTTATCTGACATACAACATCAATAAGAGTTTTTTCCGTGGCTCTGTTCGCTATCACATCAACTACCTCATTCAACAGTATACCCACATGTGAAGGGATCCACATGAATCTTACTTTATACCCAGTTTTTTCTAATTTCTTAACATTCTCTCTACACTCTATCACAATATTCTGGTATACTGGGCGTCTGCTATTTAAAGACTCTAACGCTCCTCTACTGTTAATAAAGAAGCAGGCATTCTTACCACATTTGACTATTTCCTGTAATCCTGCTAATACACCTTGGAGTTCAGCCTGCGTTGAAGAGACATTGTCAGTTAAGCAGCGGCCAATAACAGTATCTACAGTGCCGATGTCAGTATACTCCCTGATCAAGACTCCACATCCTGCCTTCCC
>WNGS01037582.1:0-12130 GCA_020271785.1 Procambarus virginalis
GGTATTGTAAAGTATCAACACATGGGACGAGAACGCGAAACAATGGGTATAAATTGGATAAGTTTAGATTTAGGAAAGACTTGGGTAAATACTGGTTCAGATAACAGGGTTGTTGATTTGGTGAACAATTTGCCGCGTAACATTGTGGAGGTGGGTCCCTCGATTGTTGTTCAAGCATGGGTTGGACATATATATGACGTGGGCTTGGGTGGTTATACCTACGGAGTCTGCCTCGTTGGGCCACCTCGGACCTTCTGCACGACCCATTTGTTCTTACTGTTCTTCTGTTCTTATCTGTCCTCGTACTCTCCGTCACTCTTCATCACTTATACCTAGCCAGCTTACTTATCCTCTGCCTCTGCCACGTCCTTTGACCCATTTCAAACCCTGTCTAGATCAACTTGAAGTGATAGTGAGTCCTCCTCCCGAATTAACTTTCCCTACTCGATTTTCGTTCATCATCGGCAAATTGCAAATGCTGCTACTCAAACCTGAATCTAAATCATTTATATATATATTAGAAACAACAGAGGGTCCCAGGACAGAGCCTTGAGGCAGTCCACTTACAACATTTTCCCACTCTGACTTGACCCATTTTTACTAAACTCTCAGTTTCCTTTGTATAGCCATGCCCTAATCCAGGCTAATATAGCACCCCCAATACCATGAGCCTCTATCTTCTTTTTAATCAGTCTTTCAGGTGGGATCTGTATCAAAAGCTTTGCTAAAGTCAGGTACACAACATCACAGATCCTTACCACTAATCAACTGCTCTCAACTATGCTAGAATAAAAAGATAACAAATTTGTTAAACATGGAACGGCTATTTATAAAACCATGTTGCGACCGATAATATTAATTTAGTTTTTCAAAGATGATGAGACGAATTTATTTGCTATTATAGATTCGAGTAACTTTCCCACAATAGACGTTAGGCTAATTGGTCGGAAGTTAGACGCACGTATTCTATCTCCTTTTATAAAAAACTGGTATCACATTAGTAACTTTCCAAACTCTGGCACTCTGCCTGACTCTATTGATTTATTAAATATGATTGACAGTGGGTCACAAAGCTCCTCTTGGCATTCTTTAGCACCCTGGACAAACACTTCATCCGGCCCTAGGGATTTGTTTGGTTTGAGTTTTTCTATTTGTTTAAGAACATCCTCCCTGGTAACTGCTAAACCCGTCAACCTGTCCTCGTTCCCACCCACATAAATAAATAAATAAATATGTTTATTCAGGTAAGGTATATACATACAAGTGAGTGTTACGTTAATGGATCGAATTATAGTAGAGCTAGTACATACAATGCCTAAAGCCACTATTAGCAATGCGTTTCGGGCAGGAAGAAACATTAATATCTAGAACTTAATACTAATTGAGCATAAAGAATAAAATGTGTTGAGAACAAATACAAATATAGATAAAAAAAAAAAAAGGAACAGACTGAAAAAGCAGCACAAATACAAAAGGTTGACAAACAGCATTGATTAAAAAAAATAACGACATGGGTTGACAATAGAGGGGTAAGGTAGGTTACAGGGAATTTATTAGGTAGTGTTTAGTTTTAATCTTAACTGGTTGAGAGAGGTACAGTCTTTAACATGGTTGGGGAGGTCATTCCACATTCTGGGTCCCTGAGCATTTCTAGTTTGATTAAGCCGTACTCTTGGAATATGAAACTGTATTTATTTCTGGTGTGGTGCTCATGGGTTCTGTTACAACCTGCAGTGAAGCTTTTGAGTTCAGGATTGGCATTACAGTTCAGCGTTTTATATATGTATGATACACATGAGAGAATGTGCAGTGACTTAATATCTAACATATTCAGAGATTTGAGTAGGGGTACCGAGTGATGTCTGGGGCCAGAGTTGGATATTGTCCTGATAGCAGTTTTGTGTTGAGTAATTAGAGGACGTAAATGATTTTGGGTAGTAGAACCCCAAGCACAAATACCATAGTTGAGATATGGATAGATGAGGGAGTAATAGAGAGTCACCCGGGCAGGTCGGGGTACATAATATCTGATCTTAGAGAGAATGCCAACAGTTTTTGAAACTTTTTTTGATATATTTAGAATGTGTCCCTGGAAATTCAGCTTGTGGTCAATGAGAACGCCAAGGAACTTACCATCTAATTTGTTACAAATTTGGGTATTGTTAATTTTGAGATTTATTTGATTAGAGGATTTATTGCCAAACAGAATATAGAAAGTTTTGTCAATGTTAAGGGTGAGTTTGTTGGCAGTTAGCCAAAGATGGACTTTATTTAGCTCAGTATTTACTGTGGCATTTAGAGCAAGGGGGTCAGGACTGGAGTAAATGAAGGTTGTGTCATCAGCAAAAAGAATTGGTTTGAGGTGTTGGGAGGCATTTGGAAGGTCATTAATGTAGATGAGAAAGAGGTGAGGGCCAAGTATGCTGCCCTGAGGAACACCAATGTTGATGGGTAGGGTGGGAGAAATTGAATTATTCACAGAAACATACTGGAGCCTGTCAGTAAGGTAAGATTTGAGGTATTGCAGGGAGTGTCCTCTGACTCCATAATGATGTAATTTAAGAAGAAGGTTTTGGTGGTTGACAGTGTACAGTGACAGTGACAGTCTTTTAACATAGACTTGTTCGGCTGAAGGCATATTGTTAAGTTCCTCTTTAGTAAATGCAGATACAAAATCTTTATTAAAAATACTACTCATCTCTTCATCACTATCTGTTATTTGACCTGTCTCAGTTTTTAATGGGCCTATCCTTTCCCTAGTCTTAGTTCGATATAACCGAAAAAAAACTTTAGGATTTGTCTTTGCTTGCCCTGCTATACAAACTTCATAGTTTCTTTTGCTTTCCTTATCTCTTTTTTAACATTTTTAACCAGTTGAACGAATTCCTGTTCTAAAGTGACCTCCCCATTTTTAATCCTTTTGTACCAAGCTCTCTTTTTACCTATAAGGTTTTTCAAATTCTTTGTTATTCTTTGTTATCACTTTGGGTCATTGGTACTTGATCTATTCAATTTGTGTGGTATACTACGAGGTTTTTATACTATGCAGTGGTGAGGTTCCGTCGCATTCCTTGGTGGTGGCGGAGGTCCATGTGCCTGCGGCTGCCTGTCTCGATGTTTCCTCTCGTGAGGTGCCTGTGGAGCTTGCTTCAGGTGCGTCGCCTGCGTCGGATGGTTCCGGTTCTGCGTGGGGGGTGTTTCCTCCTGCTGGTGAGCGTAGTGACCTGGTGATGGTGTTCAAGAAGACTGCTCCCTCTGGGGGCTCCGTGCCCCCAGTTTCGTCCCCCGTTTCGGCGGCAGCGGGTTTGCCACTTCTCCCGTCTCCGACCGTCTCTACTGTATCTCCTGCGGTGTCAGATGTGGGGTTGCCGTCTTGGCGGACTTCGTCGTCTTCTCATATGCGTCTGGCGGAGGGGCCTTCTCGGGCAGTAGGAGGCGCTTCTTCCGTGTCTTCTGCTTCCCTTCGTTCTTCCTTCCCTCGTTATGCAACGACTGTCGCCCAGCTTCGCATGCTGCCGTTTCCGCCTGATCTGGTGGTTCCCGAGTATATGTTCGCCCCCCTGAAGCAGGGGGACCGTTATCCTACCGACTGGGAGTACTTAGTGTGGGAAGCTTATAAGCAGAAGTATCCTAGGCATGAATTTCCTGAGAAGTATGTGCCTACCACTGTCGTGTCTTATTCTTATAGGTGATTTTTTTGTGTGTGTGTGTTTGTGCTGTGTGTTGTTGTTGTGTTCGTTTGTGTGCGTGGTGTGCGATTGCGTGCGTGTGTGTGTGTTGTATTTACTTTCTGGTGTTCTGTGTTGTGCCTCTCTGTGTGGGTTTTCAGGGCCAGTTTGGCTTGTTTGTGTTTGTTCACGGGTTGGATTGTTGGGTGAGGGTTTGGGTATTTTGTCATTGCACTGCTGTGCTTTTTGTTTTTGTTGTCGGCCCTTCAGGCCGATGTTTTGTGTATTTGTTACTTTATTATTTTGTGCCTTTGTGATTTCTTCCTGTCCCTTTGTCCTTTGTAACTTTGTGCCTTTGTCCTTTGTAACTTTGTGCCTTTGTCCTTGTAACTGTGCCTTGTGTTTATTGTAATCTGTTGCCTTATTTATGCTTGCCTGTACGCTTCACATTGTACGACACGTCTTGCACTGTTCCTTTTCTACTGTGATTTTGTGCTATGTGTAGTTTTTTGTTTATTTACATTACCCTCCTGTCTTGTTTTGTTATTAATGTTTACTGTGTTCCTTTGTGTTTATGCACATTGTTGTTTTGTTGTCGGCCCTTCAGGCCGGTATTTATATGTATTTGTCATTTTTTGTTGTGCCTTTGTGTTTGTGTTTCTGTTTGTTCTTGTTTTATTGTATTTATTGGCATGTACGCATGTGAAAATAAAAAAAAATAAAAAAATAAAAAAAATTGCAGCAGCTTCATTGCAGCGCAATTGACTCCGATCATAACAGACCGGTCAACCCCTTACGTTGATCAATCTGTTAACGACAGCTCGTTAAATCGTTAACACTACGTTAGTCTTCACTTGACAATTCCTCCACTGCGTGAACTTCACTGTGACTGTTGCCTTTACACGTCTCTACGTTAATCACAACAATGTTCAACGAAACAAGTGACCTCATTAAGTAAATCGTGACCCCCGGTGACGTTAAATGACTTTAATTCTCACGGAATCCTTCACATTACACAACACATTCCTCCAAGGACAAACTTGTCTACGGTTTACACACGGTACAACACAGTACATCATAGTACATCCTTGCCACTCACGGCAAAACTTGTAAATGACTTCCCCTAAAGTGTAAATTATCTACCAATAATTCACACTTTACCACAACACATCAGTAAAATAAGCGCTGGCCAATATAATAATGGAAATTACTTATAACCAAGGGAAACCTCCCTATTACCACTTTCACTCCTGGGAAAGGGAATCAAATTACAGCAAATTACATACACGGCATATAGAGCAAATGGAAACAAAGAAAACTCACTTCACCACTAAATGTGTCTCTAGGAGTCCTCACACACACGGCAACCTCAGAGTTGGGCTCAACCTCAACTTGGTGACAGCAAACGGGGTAAACTCACACGTCTCCAATTCCCATTCACCTCACTAGGTGGTCGACTTGGGACAGAGGACAGACGGAACACTGGAGGCGAACCCAGCTTCAGAGTTTTATAACCCAAAACGGAAACAGTGTACTTGCATCAATCTCGCGGGCCCGCCACACACTCTCACTTTCAACCATGTCACCCTCACTCCCACTGCTGCTGCTGGATGATGACGTAGGCGTCCTCACTTCCTACACGTGGTCATTTGGAGCACGGTCCAAGACCATAGGGTTAGCTCCACACACAGCGACCAGGTGGCGCGAACACGCCGACTTAGGCAGACCAGGGTGCATGCACAACAAATTATACAGCGGGGATGCGGTACCACGCCCATCCACTTGACACGGTACCCCCAGGTTATGACGGTACATGGTGTTACACGGTACACGAGACGGAGTCCTTCACTGTTCCCTTTTAATTCCTCGGAATTATGAATTTTAAAGTTTCTCTCATAACACTGAAACCTTCTCTAGCACGTCTCACTGCAGTACCTTCAAGCACAAATACGATAGACGGCGGATGTCAGTAACCTAGGCCGATAATTAACAGCCTCACTCAGTCCAGTTGCTCTGAGATGGCGTCTCACAATCACGCGGCTTAGATGACAAAAGTTCACACTGGTTCAGTGCAAGCACCTTTCCGAACTACCGGATTCTTACGGACGGCACACGGAAAGATAGCAAGATGATAGGCGCGACTTTACTAACGTTGCAGGTGGTACTTCCCGATGCCTGGCCTAGCACGGGAATGTACGTCTTTCCATAGCAACGTTCTAGGTAAGAATGATTTTTTCCCTCCAAGACGGCCCTGGGGATACCCTGCGGCACCCCTCAGCGTCTTGACCAATCATGGTTCAGCATTCCTGAGGCCCAGGAGCTTTGGCCAATGGTGCACCTGCCTCACGACGCCACTCCCTTTCTCAAGAAGTGGACACGTGATGGGGGTGTAGTCTATAGCCGTTAACCCCCATACCTCCCTCTCTACACTTGACTTGTACAAAGAATTTCCCTGAAATCAACTCCCTCCTGTAATTTCCTTCACAGACCTGATACAGCAATCAGAATGACATCAATGGCTAGCAAATGTCACGGGCTGTCCAACGACACCCAACACGACTGTGGAAAAGTTTATATTCAGAAAGTTGAATCACGGTGCACATCACTGGTGCACTATGCAATTTCGTACTTCATTCAGTGCACGTGAGAGCAGGAAAAATATGTCTCCTGACATCAACCTCCCACTAAGGGTTTATTTCACTGGAAGCGAAATACACCCCACCATTTTACCAGCTCGATGGTGCACTGTGCACGAGCTGTCACACACACTTTGACAGCTCACTTCCAGCTGGGTGACAGTGGGTGGGGATTCCGTTTTCTATGCGTCGTCATTCTGAGAGACTTGGGGTGACTCCTCCGGTTCGTCCTAGGTAGTGTTACCTGACTTAGGCGCGGAGTGCTCGGCTCCAGGGCCAGGCTCTAGCCAGCTCGACGCCTCGAAGCTAGGCTGGACCCCAAGCTCCGCAGCTCCGGCTTCAGTCTGTGTCATACCGGACACACTAGCAACAATTTGGGATGGACTACCCGGAGAGGCACTATTTTCACTCTCCTCTGACCTTGATGACGCATCATCACATTCCTCATAACGTTTTAACATGTTAACATGGTACTTCTTATTGACCCCCCTTATGCATACGACGTACGTCAATGAGTGACTGCACTCAGTGATGGTGAAGGGTCCCTTCCTCTATAGCAGGAGCCTGTTCCTGCTTGTAGGGAGGAGTAGGAGTACTTTATCTCCCACCTTTAACCTCCTCTCCCTGGCCTTCTGATCGTACCTACTCTTCTGGTACTCCTTAGCCTTGGCGAGTTCCTCCCTGGCCAACGTACACGTCTCTACTAGACGGTTCCTCAAATCTATGACGTACTCATACGTCGTCTTGGTTTTTGGGGTACAGTCTTCCTCCTCCCATAGATTTTTCAATACATGCAGCGGTCCCTTTACCGTGCGACCATACAGGAGCTCGAACGGTGAGAACCGGGTACTTGCCTGAGGTACTTCCCTGTAGGCAAACAGTACCGAGTTAATGTACTTTGGCCACTCCTTGGGTTGCTCTATACACATCTTCCTGAGCATTCTCTTTAGGGTACCATTAAACCGTTCTACCAACCCATTTCCCATAGCATGATAAGGTGTGGTGAATGATGGCTGCAACATGAGTAGCTACTTCCGCCATCATCTCACTGGTGAACTGTGCCCCCCTGTCGCTGTGTATCTTCTCAGGTATGCTGAGGCGACTGAAGAACCCAACCAATGCTTCCGCCACTGTGACGGTCTCGATATTCTTCAAAGGTGCCGCCTCTGGATACCGGGTAGCATGATCCACCATGGTCAGGATATATCTACTGCCGTCTGATGCCCTCGGCTCAATCGGCCCAATTATATCTACACTGGCAATGTTAAATGGTTGAGCGATGATGGGGAAAGGCTGCAGCTTCCCTGGCTGCACCTTGCCTCTGTCAGCGGTGCGTTGACAGGCGTCACACGACCGAGTATACCGCTGTATGTCCGCAGTCATCCCTGGCCAATAGAACGATGACTGAATCCTTTCACTGGTCTTAGCATGTCCCATGTGACCCCCCATTACTCCCTCATGACCGAGAGTAAACACAGCTAGGCGGTGCTCTTTGGGGACCAGTAATTGTTCCCAAGTGTCCTGGGGTGTTTCCACCCTGCGCACTAGCTTACCCTTAACCTCCAAGTACTTATACTTGCGCTCATTCAAGGTGAAGAGCTTGCCCTCTGCGGCATGCTCTCTCATCTTCCTGAGTGTGGGATCTTTCCTTTGGGCTTCCTGGAATTCTTTAGCGCTTACTCCTTTCAAAGAATGTAGTTTCAGTGGCTTGACCACTTTGGTGGGTTGAGCACTCATTGCGCGTGTGGTCACCGCGGCTACTAAAGCCTTGTTTCCCCTGGGAGCAGCAGTGACACCTACAGTCACCAGGGGTCTTCCCCCTCTTCTCTTATCTACCTCCGTGGCGGTGACCCTTGCCCACCCCCGGGGTTGGCGGGACCTGGCTGGATCAGCTGATCGAGCCCCCACCCACCTCCTTGGGTTTCTTCCCGTTTTCTGTTGGCGGAAAGGAGCAGGCTTCCCCCGTTTTCCTTGCACCTGCTGCACTGTTCCTTAGCCAGGGAGGCATCCATGGCTTGGCTACCAGCTGGCTGTCGCGTGACGTCACCTCCAGCTGGTGTGGGTCCCGTTTTCTGTGAGTCACTTCCACAGGACCGACTCTTATTATGTGACACTCCAGGGGCATTTCCCAACAACAACCCGTATACAGCATCCTTGCATTTCACCGCTCGTATTTTACCTTTTACATATGGTGTGTCAACAATCAGGGATACCTCGATCATGTCTCTCTGGGTACCATCAGGGTATCTTACATGAATGGTCCTGCCTGTCTCGTTCCCAGGCTTGACTAGGCTCTCTCGGACCATATGAGTGGTAGCTCCTCTGTCTCGAAAGACCTTGGTCCACTTACCATTAACATAACCTTTTGCTGTCTCCAGGGTGTACTCCAGAGGATCACCTCCCTCGTGGGCACCCAGACCAGCAATCTGTGCATGTGTTCCCCCCTTTTCTGCACGCTTGCCCTTCTTACACTGAGCTGCCTTGTGACCTGGCAGGTTGCAAGTATAACAGCGGGATCCACGGACCTTGGGTGGCTTATGGCTTCCTCTAGACTTACTCTCCTTAGGCCTAGCCCGCTCCCTGAGGCTTGGTCACGACGTCGGTTCTCAGATGAACCTCCCTGTCTAGGTCTGTGTGCCTCAGCCCACCTGTCAGCACATTCTGCTATAGCCTCATTAGAGACTATCTCATTTTCCTTGAGTTTAGCACGGAGCACAGGTTCTACTGCCTCCAGGAACTGTTCTCTAGTCATCAGCTCAAGCAACGTATTGTCTTCCGGAACGACGGCGTTGTTCAACTCAAAATAGCGCTTGAGGCTCGACTCTAGCCTCTGCAACAGGGCCCGGTACGTCTCCCCTTGACGTACTCTAATCTGACGGAATGTCCTCATCATTCCATCGGCCAAAATGCCATAGCCTTTCATTAAGGCTCGCTTGAGTGCATCATAATCGTTGCACATGGGAGTTCCCAAACTCTGGTATATACTTAGTACCCTTCCCTTCGACAGTGAAGCTAGCGCTTGGGCCCAAGTTGACCTACTCCACTTCCCTTCCGTTGCTCTGCGTTCGAAGCGGACAATGTATGCATCCATTGAATCCACTTGTTCATCGAAGGCTATAAGATTAGGCATTTTCATCTTAACAACTGGCCCCTCTGGGCCGGGCTCTGTGGGTTGGGTTTGGCTTCCCTTCCCAGCTGTGGATTGTGCCTTTGCAATCTCCAACCGGTTCTTTCTCTCCAGATGGGTATTTCACATTTCCATCACAAACTTAGCGATCTCAGTTGCTGGGAGACCCATTAACCTAGCTTGTTCTCTCAGCATGTCGAAGGTGAATCCCGCCTGGGGTTGTACAGTCCCCATTCTGGCTGGCGATTCTTGCATCGACCTACCTGCTGATGCAGCTCTACCTTCCGCGAAGGTTTCTATAGGAATTCTTTGGTGAGGGCGCGACCTCCCGCTAAGATCCTGAGGCGTACTAACTCTTCCACCTCCTACCACGTCCACTACACGAAAGTCGGCAAGGGGATTTTCCTCATCCTCTGTGGTAAAAACTCCAGGCAGTATATCTCCTTTAAATTGACTTCAATAAAATAAAGTTTATCTTATTTATATTCTTAGTAAGTAAGAATTAATTGAGTGGACTGTATGTACTTGTTAAAACTGCCTGAAATTAATCTCACACCATTGGGTGGGACAATTTGTAGCTTAAACCACTTTGTAATGGCTCCTTCTTAAACTACAAATTGTTTACCTTGATTGAATTTATATCATACCACATATGGTGGCCTAATCTACTATTATTTCAATAATTATTACTAGTTATGAACACTACTACTACTATAGAACAAAAGGGCTTAGCTGGACTTGTTGTAATGGCCCTGCTAAGGCTGTGTCATGTTAGCATCTATATGGGTGTGGCTCTGTGCCTCATGGTGCCAGTAATGGCGGCTGTGGAGGTCTACAAGGCTGGCATACAGCTAGGTACAATATGTGTATAGTTCAACTCTCTGCTCAGCTACTTGCTGCTCCAAGTCACAAATTTACCTGTATGGAATACAAGGAGTTAGTAACAGTTCCCTAAATATATCTATTACAGGTGTGACATGAAATATGAGGGCTGTAAATGGGGTACACGTACATCTGTGGGGTGTTTTCCATATATCATAACCGCCTATACCTTTTGATATTAAAAAGTGCACTATTGTAATATACAAATACTTGGTAAGACGGATACGTTCGTTGCTGTGATGTTGATAGGCTGTGTTGCTGGTTGTTGACACGTAAATTGGTGTCTAGTTAGTTACACCAGCTCTGGAGCCATTTACAGCATAGGGCTGTGTTTGTTATTGTTTTGTATGGGGTAGCGTCAGTAAGTGACCCTGGCTTTGTGTACTGTTCCAGTATTTTGCTGGTTCTACCTCTAAAGTAATTCTACATTAACAAGGGAATCAAGCTATATTTTGGTGTTAATAATTATATTCAGTCTTATTGAACACTTTTTTATTCAATTTAGACATTAAACTGTTGTATGAACAGTGTTTAATAATGTAAATACTGCGGCGACGTCGATGACGTCACGGAGTCTCCCATTCTCTAATTTTAAGAGGATACTGACTAAGGGAAGACTATACTATTTGTGTATGTGTGTGTCGGTTTCCCGACATCCTCTAAGTCACTTCCCGACTTTTCGTTCGCCGAAGCGTAACTAGCGTTATGCATTTCAGGTGACGCTTCTCTCTCTGACGTGTCCCTAGTGTCATGGAGTGCTGGCAACTCCTGACC
Source organism: Procambarus virginalis (assembly GCA_020271785.1). Taxonomy (NCBI): domain Eukaryota; kingdom Metazoa; phylum Arthropoda; class Malacostraca; order Decapoda; family Cambaridae; genus Procambarus; species Procambarus virginalis. Next base: position 11,088 of record WNGS01037582.1, read on the forward strand.
GACCCTTGCCAGGTGTATCTGCTTCACTCAGGCCTTTTGTCTCATCACGTACTGACGGCATTCCTCCTCCGTGATAACATCTGCATCATCTGGCCACCGGCCATAGGCAGCCGCATACAGACACACGTACTTTTCCCTGTAATCCAAAGACATACTGACAGTGTGTGTGTTGGTGTGTGTACCTACTTGTGACAACTGTGACCATACTCCCAACAATACTGTTCCACAATGTCCTGCAATTTGAGACTTTTTACTTTAATTATCAAAAGTCTGTGCATGGGCTCGAACCCAAATGACACAGCCCCACTTTCGGCACCAGAAATGTGAGATTTTTTCTCTTTGACAATTATCAAAAGAATTAATTCCTATTAATGCTGCGTTAATCGTAACTACCTCGCAAGAGAGGCAGACCTTAAACAGCAAGAGCTGCCAGTGGCAGATATTTATTCTCAAAGCCTAAGATCATAGGACCGCGGGAGCAAACCGCCAGGTGAAACCACACGGGTAACACCTGTCACTTAGGTCGCTGGCTCCTCCTAGATGCAAACTAATAAAGGGTAGCCGACGGATTCTCACTTCGTATTTATAGAAGTGTGGTGCTGTGCAATGGACTCGAGCTTTAGATACAGACTTGATATGAACATAAGCAGGCAAAGCGTTGCAGAACATGAAATTTGGGCAGTAATATTGGAAGGTTTGACGTAAACGACCGTTTACTATAACATACAATTTATTCACAAAAAAATTTAAACTTGAAACCAGCCATATACTGCAGGTATGTTGACGACATTTTTACACAGGTACCTGATGTCAGACCTCTGCAGGAGCTGAAGGAGGCATTTGAGCGGAATTCGTGGTTGCTTTCACTTACGAGATGGAGAAGGATGGAAGCTTCCCTTTCTAGATGTACAGTCATGGAAAGGAGCGGAGGTTTCCCACACTGCAGTCTACACTAAGGAAACAAACATAGGATGTGCCTAAATTCCAACAGTGATTACCCAGACAAGTACAAGAGGAGTGTTGTTAACACTTATGTCGACCGT
>WNGS01037582.1:13130-23704 GCA_020271785.1 Procambarus virginalis
AGAGCACCCATCGCCAAGGGTCTCGACCATCCACCGGGGACGCCATAACATCCGGAACAATGACAACAAACACCCGCAAACAGGGGACCCAGATGTTAGTACTCATGAGGCGAGAAGTCACCACTCGCCCCCACATGAAGGGAACTTGCCCACCATGAAAGTACTCCGGTCCGTCAGACAGCAGTAACTCGGCAATCTCTGACCAGTGACCTGGTGGCATCACAGACGCTGGCAACACGTCCTCCAGGACCCCAACGCGCACCCTCTACACAGGGGCACCCGCAGCCCCGGGCACACCACCAGACGACAGCAAGGAACCCAGACGGCGCGCATCCTTCTGTAATGTCCAGTCCACGCCCAGCACCAGAGTCCACACCATCCCAGGCAGTGGAAGCCACGACCCCCCACTGCGGAGAGACCCTGGTGGAGAAAGAACCGAAGGCACGTCCGAGACACTGGCACTAGCACCAGCAGGCACATTGACCTCCGCCACCACAAACTGCGGAGCCATCGACGTATCCGTATCCACACCCGAAGACCCACAGTCATTGAAGTCACCAACATCGGCCCAGGCAGATGACGAACGCCGGGAACATTTGGGCACCGGCCGGATATCGTCAGAGCCGGAAGCAGACCCAGAAACATGGGTACCACGAGCCGGATGAACAGACGCCTGACACAAAACGGCAGCAGCCTCTACCACAGGGAAAACCGGGCCACACACAGCAAGAGGCTCTGCAGCCACCCCAGCACCCAGCACATCCGGGACCCGAGTCACAGACACAGGGCCAGATGCAGCATCCGAAGACGAGGGAGTAGACAGCGACACCAAACAGGGAGCACCAGGAAGGCCCAGGGAGCAGCTTGGACAGTGACAGGATCAGGCAGACCAACCGACGGTTCCGCAATACCCAGAGGAGGGTCGGCAACAACCGGAGGAACGTCAGGCGTCCCCGGGGGAGCTGCAGCAGCGAACAGGACGCGCACCTCCTCATCATCACCGGAGACTGCCTCCAGTGGGAGCGGCGGGAAATCCTCTTCTCGGAACAAATTGACGGGAGCAGCTGGGGCCTCAGAGCACTCAGCAGCCTGATGCCCCAACAGGCCACACCGGAAACAGGTACGAGGCTGCCGGGCATTATACACCCGGACGTAGTATCCCATAAGCCGGACAGAAGAAGGTATATCCGACCGCAGGCGCATTCCCAACGTGCGAATCTTCGTTTGCCTCCCAGCATACCACCCTGATGAGAGTGTGTTCACCTGCACGCTGACAACAGTACCAAACCTCCCGAAGTAACGCCGGAGGAGGTCTTCAGGGAACTCCAGGGGTGCACCATGGACACTGACATAAATCAGGGCACCACTGCGGTCTGGAATCGCCACAGAGCCGGCATCATCCGGCAACGGCAACGTACGCCCCTCGTACCAACGGAGGAAGTCTCGGTACTCCTCCTCCCTCATGAACTTAATAACAACCCGGTGGGCCGTAACAAGTTCCATACCGTAGATAGCCTCCACCGGGATACGAAGCATGTCACACATCACCATCTCGATGGTCGTATAACCAGCCTACAAGTGAACTCCAGGCCCACGGAGTTCACACGCACAACAGAGGGAAGATGGCCTCCCATGTCAAAACCGCCACGTCAACACGCAGCCAGGCAGCAACAAACTGGGAGGACAGAGACGCCCACGCCACCTGGCGACCATTACGAGTTGTTGTGTGTACGTGACGACGCTCCAGGGGGAGACATCCTGAAATGTTTGGTGGTCCTATTTATGATTAAGGAATAGAGTGTTAAGCTGTATTCCTTGTGTTGAAAATTATATTGTCCTAGTAAACACTTTTTTATTAAGTTTAAATACTAGACAGGGGGAAGTTGCTAGTTTAAACACGTCGTTTAAAAGAAATAAGAGTTAATAAAAAGATATGGCATGTTGTTGACGTCACGGAATACCCGTTCTCTTTTTCTTTAATGGGAGTAACTTATGTTATTATGTGTCAGATTTCCGACATACATGAAATAAACACACATTTTGCTATCGCTACATATATGGTAATACTGCCGATCTCCTAACAATATATTAATAATAATAATAATGATAAAGTAACTTCACCTCACTCAAAGGGAAATGGGGTGGGAAAGATTATCTACTTTAACTCTGCTACAAATAGTCGTAGACTCCTCCTCGAGATGGCAGTCTAGGTCCCTTGCTAATGGATCTGCTCCTCGATAACAGGGTGTCCGGCTCATATAGGTCCCACGATGACTCGTAGCTAGCACGTCAGATCCTCTCACTGCAGCTTCACCAGTTGAGCTATGCCTTCTCATGCTCTCTTGGAGTTGACAAGCCTTCCTCGACGTCTGTGGTAATAACCATTGCTGAATAATCCACTTTTTTAGGCTCCCTTGCCTCTCAAACTGGAGAGCTGGTGGTTATTTTTCTGCACGGCGGGCACTTCTGCACTTTGACGAGGCTGGTGGAGTTCTGAGCTCTTTTCTTTGCGCTCATCTCCTCGCATCTGCCGACCTGCTGACGTCACACTCTAGAGTGCCCCACCCCCCATTGGTCAACATTGTCACATGACCTGCACTGACCAATCGCCAGGCGGCTAATGCTGTTCCCACAATGCAATGCGTCAGGCTTTTGGCAGAAAGCTCTCATCCCACTGCAATTTTGCAATGGTAAAAAGGTATAGGCCACATTCAAAACCAAAAAATAAAGCAGTAAATTTATCTCCACCCCAACAACTCAGGCTATCTTTTACATATACCAAATTGTTCCCGGGGCATCAGAGAACGTACAGGTAAAAGAAATATGACTCTTACTGCAGGAATAGAGGAAATATTTAACAGGGAACTGTAACACTACCATGCCTGTGCAGGAGTTGGATGTTGTTTTGGTCCCTTCGGCATCACTGCTTCGCGAGCCGAAGTTTGGATTTCACCTGGCCAGTGGTGACAGAGTCTGGCAGGATCCTGGGAAGACGAGGACGGCTGGAGGTGGACCCGTGGGCCTTCCTGTTTCCCTTGACGCCTCTGGTGTGGGCGGCTGTGCTCACCACGCTCTTACTGCTGCCCCTAATGATCTTCATTCTGTCTTCGTACACATCAATGAAGGGAGGATGGCTGGAGTATATATTTAGCTTCACAAGAATACTTTTACAACAAGGTGAGCAATAGTTAGCACAATGGAGAAACATCTAACCAGAAAACAAATTGGCAACTAGGCTTAACCTTTAACAATAGGCTTTTGTTTATTATTTGAAAGTGAATTTTGCACCACATACAGCACAAGAACTTTATGATAAACATTAACAAAAGAGGATATTGCATGAGTTTCACATCCCATCCGAACAGGAATATCGCTACGAAAGGAATATTCCTGCTCGGGCCTTAAGCCTTTAGCATACCTACACACATCTATTGAGGCTGCTATTCGAGAATTCATTGTTTTTTAATGTTGCTTAGTTGTTTTTCGTCACGATGAATATACTTACCTTCAATGTTATTTGAAAAGTTTTTCAGTGCAAACGCAATTTAATCTGAAGCTTTCTGACCAAAAGAAGCGAACTAGCTAGACCATTTGGCACTTGCTCTTCCTAAGTTAACTAGCAGGTGGCCTATCAAAATTTTAGGTAATTACATGTGAAAATGAAAGATGGACCAACTATGCCCTTGTTAAAATCTAAAATATATTTAAATCGGTGAAGGGATACTGACTGCATCACCTAAGCTGCACAGGACTGTAAATTATATTGCATTTGTAGTTTTTGACTATAACGGTCCCCTTGCATGCTTCCAATCACCTGGGCTCAAGGAGATTCGACCTATGGATCCCAAGCGAGTGAGGCAGAAGCTCTATGGACCGAGCACTTGAGTAGTATTAATATTCTTTGCTAGCTGCTTAGCTAATATGCTTAGCTAGATGTTATATATTCTTCTGGAAATTTTCCTCAAGGTTTAAAGTTCGAAGTCATGAAAACAGTCTTAAGTTGCTTTTTCTGGTTTACATCTCTTGTTAGGCGAAATTTAGAAGATCAGTGTTTCACAATGTCCTAAAGCGAACTGTCATATGCTTTTAAGTCTGGCCTTAGAGGAGGCTTCGCCATATTAGATATATGTCTGATCAATCATCTACTGAATTTGTCATATCATTATTTAATAAACAATTAACAAAACACGAAATATAATACAAAAGGACATTGTTTTGATTATGTACAGCTGATGAGAAAAAACTGCTCAGCAGACCTTGTAGTGTGCCTTTATCAGTGCTATTTTCATTGCTTGCCGTTTCGCACTACTTGATGACACTGTACTCAGAACAATTGTAGAGCTATATTTGTATATAATTCATCAACAGCTATTTTCAAGAAAAAGAGCTGGTGGTGGGAGCGGGTGGTGTTGGCGGTGTGGGGGCTGGTGGCGGTGGTGTTGACGCAGAGCTACGCCGGCAACCTCATGGCTCTCCTGGCTGTCAGACACATCTCCCAGCCCTTCCAGTCCCTCCAGGACGTGCTGGACGACCACTCTGTGATCCTGATTATGATGAGGAATGCAGCAAAGACGGTTCTGATCACTGTAAATTAATTACCTATTTTTGTTTATTGTTTGTAATTGAACATTATTTAATAGTTACAGAGTAAACAAATTAGAATGTCTAAAATATTTAGGTCCTGAATAAAAAAATTATTTTTATTCAAGAAATATATATGCTATTAAATAAATAGAAAGGCTGATAAACCTAAAGCTGGTAACTAAGTTCACTGTTTAAAGGATCAGCCCTCCTTGATACAGATCTAATCAATGATTGCACTTGCATAACCTAACTATTACGCCTCATGTTTTCGTCACTTGCTCATGATCTATCACCAGTTGATAAGAATTCCCTGATATAATTGATCCTTAAAAATAATTTACGCTTTGCGTTACATTGTAATCTTGATCTTTTTCCACTGGAATAAGAAAGTAAACATTGATCGAACCCTCCCTTATGGTGGCATCAGTGGGATTTCAGTAAAAGATACGATGCCCTGCTTAAGCAAAGTGTTAAATACTTGTTTGCCTTAACTACTTTACCAATAATTGCATTAATATAGGCTGTTGCATTATTCTATTTAACATAGTAATTGCTCCAGAAACATTCTCATTCATGTATATTTTTTTTCTGTATTGATACTTTTGTAACTTATTGTATTTGACATTTGTTTAAAAATAATATAAACTTTATAAATTAATACTCAACCTGTAAAATTTATATGCAAGCATGTTTAAAGAAAGTAATCTATCTTAAGTTAATTAAAATGTAATTTTAAGGGGGTGGGAAATGAAAAAAACATTCGAATTATGTGAAAATTACAAGTAAATGTTAAACAAATCTCCAACATATTGGATTCAGCATCGTGAAAGTTTCATCACAATATTTTCAGAAATGGATTTTAGACGATTGAAAAACAAAGTTTTGGTGACAAGGAGAATAGCCCCTATTAACTGGAACTGAGGGATAATACAGTGATAAAGAGATGCAAGCACGTGTCCGATAGACAAACAAGAAGAATAGTAGTAAGAAGTATCCATAAAGTGGAAATGCAGCTGGTGCCTTTATAGCATTGCTGATACAATCTGCTTAATCACAAATACATAATAACACAAATAATAATGCGTAATTATGTTATTATGTTCTATTTTGTTATATATCATATAAATACATTGTCAATGTTAACATCTGTTACTTTCATCAATGTCCCCCCCCCAAAAAAAAAAAAAATTGGATTTTTTTATTTATCCTTTCTTTCCTCCTTTGTTTATTATCTGATTTTGTTGTAACCTTCACGTCATGTAGAGTGCATATCCTTCCCCAACTATGTTAAGATAGAATGAATTGGTCAACAAATAAATGTCACAACTGACTGAACTTGGGACCTTGAATTGTTTGGGGGATGATTTTTTCACATATTTTAAACGCTATTTTCTTTTTCTCTTTAAGTTGTTTTGATGATTAGGAACTAGGTTAGGGCATTATTACTTACATAAAGCCTACATAAAATTCCCTAAATCATTATAATTAATCCTATATATTGTTACTTTATGGGGATTATTTTTTCTTGACTTCATTTCAACACATATTGACCTACAACTTTCACATATTTGAGTACGAATGCGAAACAATGTTTATTAAAACATACAAGTAAATTAATGAAATAGAACTGCCTTATTTCATTGTCGATATCTTCAATTTCAATTCTCTTTATAACTGGAATTTCAACTTTGAGTCAGCTTCAAAAATCCAGTTTCAGACCAATTCTCACCATTTTTACATATAGTATGCAGAACTGTCAGTTCTACAATTCTGCAAGCTTATTTTTCATAAACCCTAATCTTTTGGTGTTATGTTTTTTTTGGTCTTAATTTGGCGCATATTTTAAATATCATATTGACATTTTTTTTACACTAAACTATATTGAATCCTATAATTATAACTTAGAGAAATGAAGATCATATGCTATTCTGAAAGCATACTAACACCAAATTAGCAATTTGTCATATTTATTATTTTTGAAGCTCATTTGAAAATATGAAATGTTCAACATTCAATTATTTAATTATTTTAAATTTTCTTGTTATTCAAGATACGTTAATGATCTTTTAGACGAAGTTTGAGCATGTGCCTAATATATTACATATAAAAAATTGAAAGATTTTGAGCAAGTTGGAACAACTCATTTCCCGCCTCCTGAAATAACATTCCGGACATTATATATACTGTTTCATTCATTAATTTGATATTCTAAAGAGTGCAGTTAATCTTAATATTAATGATATTATTATTGCATATGGAAATCACATTAATGTGATGATGCTAGGCTCACACAAATTGTCAGAGGGAATGGTCTGGGGCACAGGATGAACATAGGATGGTTAGGGTCGCAGAATTCAAAAGGGAACAGTGTGCCAGGGCCCCATTCATACACTACAACGATTATTTGCTCTGGCAAGCAGCTACACAGCTAAATATTTTCCAACCTATCTTTTTGAAAACAAAAAATACATATAGTGATGTGCTGATCTTGATCTATTGACTGATCTTGTAAAAAATGACAGAAATTTGCTGCTGCCCATAATTTGCCCGTACAGGCATAAAATAGATGATTCTAGAAAAAAAACGATTCTTCGCGGCAGGGGATCGTATTCCAGGGACCTGCCCGAAACGCTACGTGTACTAGTGGCTGTATAGGAATGTAACAACTCTTGTATTTATCTCAAAAAAAAAGAAGCTTCAAACATTTCTCGTGCCACAGTCTTTATCAGAGTAAGGTGCAACAATTATTTTTTTACTTGTTATACCACAAAGCTCCTCTCACTGGCGGCCACCCACACATTAGACAATTAAATTTATACTACAAGAGAGAGATTTCACTGATGCCACGAAAATTAACGGGATATTAGTAATATTCATATTTCGGCCGTAGCCCGATAAAACACATAAGTTAAAAGCTAGCACCACTCCGTCCACAGGCAGATTAACCTCCAATTCACCAAACACTAAAAGTCAACTCACAAATTCGCACATGGAAGTATTATATTTGTGAGATTTTTTTTTCTTTGACAATTATCAAAAGAATTAATTCCTATTAATGTTACGTTAATCGTAACTACCTCGCAAGAGAGGCAGACCTTAAACAGCAAGAGCTGCCAGTGGCAGATATTTAATCTTAAAGCCTAACATCATAGGACCGCAGGAGCAAACCGCCAGGCGAAACCACATGGGTAACACCTGTCACTTAGGTCGCTGGCTCCTCCTAGATGAGAAACTAATAAAGGGTAGCCGACGGATTCTCACTTCGTATTTATAGAAGTGTGGTGCTGTGCAATGGACTCGAGCTTTAGATTCACACTTGATATGAACATAAGCAGGCAAAGCGTTGCAGAACATGAAATGTGGGGCAGTAATATTAGAAGGTTTGATGTAAACGACCGTTTTCTATAACATACAATTTATTCACAAAAAACTAAAACTACTACAACAAAGAATTTACGTTACTTTACTGTCACTCCAGTGGCACATTCAATAACAGCTATTCAACAGCCTGATGGGCTCACGGTATCCATTATCCCGTCGTCGCTGACTAATGACACTAACTGAAAAAAGTGAGTTGACCCTGAGCAGCCGTGGAGTGCGGACGTGTCCCTCCGTGACTGCTAGGGTAGTCAGCCGTTTGATCGCCAGGTGGCGGGGCATAGCTGCCCCCCCCACCCCCCAGTGTTGTTGCCTGACTGGCGGAGTGCAGACGTGGCAGGTGTTGGACTCACTATGGGTGGTCCCCTACCAGCGATTCAGCGCGTGAACTCCGTAGGCCTGGAGTTCTCTGGACGTGCTGGGTATCCAGAGGTAGCGGTGGTGCTGTGTGACATGCTTCATGTCCCGGTGCTCGATGTCGACGGAATTGAGCTGGTGACTGCTCATCGTGTTGTCATTAAGCTGGCGACGGAGGAGGTGTACCGTGCCTTCCTCAGTCGCTACGAGGGACGCTCGTTGTCATTGCTGGGGGGTGCCGGCTCAGTCACCATATCAGACAGGAGTGGTGCGCTGACCTATGTCAGTGTGCATGGGGCGCCACTAGAGTTTCCCGAGGATCTTCTGCGGCGTTATTTCCGGCGGTTTGGGCCCGTCATCAGTGTGAGGGTCAACACGATATCCTCAGGGAAGTATGCCGGGAGGCGGACTAACATTCGCACCTTGGGTATGCGCCTGCGGTCGGACATTCCATCTTCGGTCCGGCTTCTGGATGTTCCATCCGGGTGTACTATGCCCGGCAGCCTAGGACCTGTGTCCGGTGTGGCTTGATGGGGCATCAGGCTGCCGGATGCGAGGCGGATCCGGTTGCACCTGTCAACCTGTTTAGGGAAGAAGATTTCCCTCCGCTTCCCCTGGACGAGGACTTCGGGGATGCGGAGACCGACCGGCTCGATGTTGCGGCTCCCCCAGCGTCCCCTGACGTTTCCCCGGATGTCGCCGGCCCTCCTCCGGCTGTTGCGATGATATCGGTGGATTCTCCGGCTCCTGTTCCTGCTCCTGTCCCTGCTGCTCCAGTGGCCCTTTGTGCTGCGCCCTCCTCATCGCCTGTTCACCTGTCTTCAGATGCTGCGCCTGGCCCTGTCTCCTCGACTCGGATCACAGATGCTGAAGTGGCTGTGGGGTCCCCGGTTGTGTGTGGTCCGGTTCCCCCTGCGGTTGAGGCTGCTGCGGTCATGAGACGAGTACGCGCGGCTTGTGATGCCCGTGGGTCTGGGTCCGCTTCCGGTTCCGAAGATGTGCGCCCGGTGCCCAAGCGGTCCAGGCGTTCGTCTACTGCATGGGCTGATGTGGTGGATTCTGACGCTGATGGGTTCTCGGGAATTGAGGTAGTGGACGCTGACGTCCATGTACCTGCTGATGCCAGGGATTGTGTATATGATTCGCCTCCTGTGGCTTCTGTCGGCAGTTCCCCGCAGTGGGGGGTAGTTGCACCTCCAGATGTTGGTGAAGGGGGTGCTGGTGCAGGTCGGGACCTCGTGTTGGTTCTGAAAAAGGATGTTCGGAGAGAGGGGCCCCCGCGGGTGTCCCGTCCGGTGGTTGCTGCGAAGCCCTGTGAGGCTGCCGCGGTTACAAGTGCGCTGCCCGTTGCCTGCGCCGGTAAGAAGAAGCCTGTCCCGTTCATCTTAGCCAACGGCGTGGCGTATCATACGACATCCAACCCTGTAGCTATTAGCTTTCATGACCGAGTGGAGCCTATTCCGTGGTGCCCCACGACTGTCTGGGTTCCAGCGTATCGGGTATTTGCTAAGGGTGTGCCGATTTCGATGCCCGATCCTCGGACGGCCCTTGGTCTCCCTCTTCCAGAAGATATTCTGGCGATGTGGGAGGCGTATTGTACTCTTTTCCCGGCTGCAGAGTGGCCGGAAAAGTATGCACAGTCCTGATAGTCTGTGTGCTTGCGGTGTATATCGGGTGTGTCTTGGATTTTAGTCTGTTATGTGATGTATGTTATGTGATGTATATTGTGTGCCCTTCCGGCCGATGTTTTCTAAATGTCCCTGTTCTTTTGGCTATGCCTTTTCATGATCTATGTTTCTTTAATTTGTTGTATTATGTGCTCTTTTGGCTATGCCTTTTCATGATCTATGTTTCTTTAATTTGTTGTATTATGTGCCTTCTGGCTATGATGTTCGATCTCTGTTCTTAAATTATTATGTTATTTTTCTTGTTCTTCTCTGCTTATTTTGTGTATTGAGTGTTTTTGGGTCTCGGTCCTTCAGGCCGGTGTTAGGTTTGTTTGTTGTGTACCGATGTTTTGTACTGTTTGCTATGCGCCTGTGTTTTTTGCTATTTTGCATTTGTTTATCCTTGTACTGCTTTTGGTTATACTTTGCTGCATGTGTTTACCCTTTGTCCGTATTTTCAATACATTTTGAGTTTGTACTTTGTTATGCTGTGCTGTCGGCCCTTCTGGCTGATGGGTTTTTTCCTTTGTTCTCTGTGTTTGTACTGTGTCTCTTTGTTTTATGTATTTAATTTGCATGTTTGCATGT
>WNGS01037602.1:0-16052 GCA_020271785.1 Procambarus virginalis
ATTGTTTGAGCAATGGAGATATTACAGAGTCATTGTGGGAGCTGCTTTTCATTATTAGTCTTCACAATACACTCATTGTTTCTGAATCTTATATGTCGTTTATTTAATGGAAGGAAATATGGATACAGTGCAAGGATTTCAGGTATTTTATCCTTGGTGATAAGGGAGTTGGCATATCTTACAGCGTGAACTTTTATTTATCTCTAATGGCTCAATTTTACTACTTCCAAGATATAGTGTTCGAGTGTCTCCCTGTATTTTTCCACACACTTTACACTTTACTTTATCTAGATTCCTATACAAGCCGAATTGCCAGACACACTTGTAGCCAAGTTTTTTTCGAGCTGTGACACGTCTGTTAGTCTACTGACTTTGTTACTTGCCCCATATCATCATTTTACTTTACACATATCATTGTTATAACATTGGACCTTCTAGTTCCAGTTTGCACGTTCTACTTTCTTCAAATCCATCACGGAGTTCTCGTCTAATGTCACTTTTAAGGGACCTATTTGATAACTCAAGATTCCGTTCAATACTGTCTTTATTTATTGCAACCTTAGCAAGGCGTCATCTTTATCACGTCCTGCAGGATAATGTGAAAGGAATCCACAACATTTTTTATATTTACCCTCTTGCTATGTATGCTTATATATCTATGTCTGGTTTCTGAGACAGCAAGTTATTACTTGATTGCAATCTGTTTATTTGCTAATAGTGAGGAAAGGGAGTCGGAAATTATTAAGGTGTCTGCTTCAGTGTTGTCAATAATTTCGAGTGCTAACAGTATTGCTACCAACTCAGCTTGCATTGTGGATGCCCAGTTACTAATTCTTATTTTCCTTTGAATTGTGCTGCCATCGGGCTGATGAGCAATAACAGCACTTCCTGCCCTCCCTGTAGTTGTATTGACTGATCCGTCAGTGTATATGTTCTGTGTTATGTTGTTTTCAGTTTATATATTGTGAATGTGTTCTATTGTGCTTAATTTAACAGCAATCTGAGCATGAGGGTTATTTGTGATTAGTTTCTTGGTGGGGTATGCAGACGTCAGGATGCCAAAAGGTACTATCTGCCAGGGTGGAAGGAAGTGCTGTACTCATTCATCAGAATATACTTCGTGCATTTCCATCATGTTAATATGAGTGGCTGTTCTTTGACTCCATTTAGACTCGCTGCTTCTATTACGTATGTGTTCTAACAGTTCAACTGATACAATGTTGTTTTTTTATGACGCAGAAGCTTTAATACCACCATACCATTTATTTCAAATATTCTATATCGAATGCTAAATTATATTTTACTCTTTCCGCATATTGAGAACTTTGGTAGTTATAGGACAGCCAAGTATAATTCTGAGTGCTTCATTTTGCATTTTTTCCAGTCTTTGAATACTTTTGCCATTTTACAGGACTAAAGCTGGTGCATGATAGTCTATCAGAGACCGTATATCTGATAAGTACATCATTTTTGTTATTCTAATATTAACACCGTACTTTGGGCTGTACCCCACAACAGTTCTGAGAGCCTCTGTCCCTTGAGGTACAAGGGACAGAGACACCAAGATATTTGAAAGACGACACATAGTTTATTGGTATATTATCTATCTTAAATTTTCGAGGTCCACTTCAGCGGTTGCTAATTTGTCTGTTAAATACATTAGTTTTAGCAGTGTTTATTGCATGTGGGAATATTAGGAAATTACATTGCAGACGAAGCTGCAAAACTTGCAACTAAGAGAAGAAATGTAGACATTTACATACCACAGAGTCTATCACAGATTAAGAAAGTAATTAGAAACAGAGCAATGAAAAAGATGTACAGTGACCACAACACAGCAGTTGCAACGTCAGGATCTGCGGGTTGGTACAAGAATTCAACCAACTATGAACCACTTATGTTGATGCAAGGGAGCACTAGAGCAACAGAAGTACACTTACATCGCATCAGGCTTGGATACCCATGTGTATGGGACATAGGCTTACAGGTTCCGGAAGATGTGAGGAAATGTCAGCACTGTGGAGAAATGCCCGACACACCTCTGGAACATTATCTAACACAGTGCACAGTTACAAACCCATTAAGATTTCAACTTAGATGCAACACACTAGAAGGTGAAGAGACGACGACGTTTCGGTCCGTCCTGCACCATTCTCAAGTCGATTGTGAGAATGAGAATGGTCCAGGACGGACCGAAACGTCGTCGTCTCTTCACCTTCTAGTGTGTGGTCTGGTCAACATACTTTAGCCACGTTATTGTGACTCATCGCCTGCTTAGATTCAACAGAGCAGAAGAAGTTGTTAAACACATATGGCAAAATCTTACTGAAGCGACCATACGAGTCATAAATACTCATACTCCGCCCAAGTAAAACAGAAACAAGCAACACTTAGTGGGCCACCCAGAGGCTTAAGGCCCGCGCAGGAATATCCCTGCAAAAAAAAAAAATATTACACGACCAAGGTATTCACAAGCTGATTATCAATACAATTTAAGATTGTTTGCATCTCGCGGTGGGTTTTAGTATGCACAAGGATGTCATCTGCATAGCTGATAGTGATGTTTGCCGGACTAGTTGGGATTGATTTTAGAAAGACATTAATTAGAACATTAAACAAGGTAGAACTGAGTACTCCTCCTTGTGGGGTGCCTAGTTGCATTAATTTAGTTTCACTTGTGTAGCCTTGGAATAGTGCAGAGGACTTCCGGTAGGTAAGATTGCCCCGTATCCATTGTAATAATTGTCCATCTATATCCATTCTCGCTAATTCATATATAATCACTACCATATTAGTAATATCAAAGGCATTTTTTATATCAAGAAAGGTTGTGTACTTGTGCCTTTTATCCCCATGAACAGTGAGAAAGGTTGTGATACAGTTGTCTACACTTTTACCATGTGTGAACCCATTGATATCAGGTGATATGTGCTCTTTACCTGCATACAATAATCTATTAAGCACCATTCTCTCAAATGTTTTGCACATGCAACTGGTCAGTGAGATGGGACGAAAAGCATCAGGATGGCCAGGCTTTAGTGCAGGTAGACTGGTGGTCCATGATACTGGCAGCTGCCCAGTGGCATAACTAGCATTAAACAGTTCTAATAATGGGTTACTTGGTACACGATGTAGGAGTCTTAGAATATCATAGGTGATACCGTCATCACCAGGAGCAGTGCTACTGCTCCTGGATTGGCTGATTGGCTTTCTGTAGCGAGTTTTGGTGTGAAACTTGTTTATTATTTTACCAATAATTTTGTTTATGCCTTTCCAGGCTTTGCCCACGGGAGTATGCAGGTTAAGTCCTACCTAAGATTCATTAACCTGGTGCTCCTTTTTGTTCTATTATTTCTTCAAGAGGCTCTGTCAGCTAACCTCTTGTCTCCTGGTTCGCTATAACTCTGACGCCATACCTTGGCCCTTTTTCTCCTGCACATTTTCGTCACTCTCAGGACTTCACAGAAAGACTGCGCCCGCAGCCCTCCTCTAAGATGCTTAGTCTTGATGTCGACTCTCTGTTTACTAATGTATCCCTCGATGACCTTCTCTCTTTCCTTAGGGAGCCGGTCGGCCGAGCGGACAGCACGCTGGACGTGTGATCCTGTGGTCCTGGGTTCGATCCCAGGCGCCGGCGAGAAACAATGGGCAGAGTTTCTTTCACCCTATGCCCCTGTTACCTAGCAGTATATAGGTACCTGGGTGTTAGTCAGCTGTCACGAGCTGCTTCCTAGGGGTGGAGGCCTGGTCGAGGACCGGGCCGAGGGGACACTCAAAGCCCCGAAATCATCTCAAGATCTCAAGATATTAGACAAAAGGCGACTGAGGGCCTTCTTCCTCTCCCCCCTTCCCACTGACGTTTTTACTCTAACTCGTTAGATTCTGTGTTGACTCTAACTCATTCTCTTTCAACGGTAAATACTTCTCAAACTTTCGGTGTAGCTTTAGGTTCCCCCCCCCCTCTCTCTCTCTCTTGTTCTTGCCAATCTCTACATAGAATTCTTTGAAACTGTTCTTCTTCCTACTACTGATACTCGTCCCTCTCTCTGGCTTCGCTATGTTGATGACATTTTTGCTTTATGGCCTCATGACCTTAGTCTTTTCCAGCCTTTCCTCTCCTCTCTTAAATTAACAATCTGGCTCCCTCCATCTATTTCAAAGTTGAGTGGGAATCTAATTACCTCCTTCCTTTTCTTGACGTTCACGTTCACAGGTCTGTGTTCAGGTTCTTTTTCTCTGTCTACCGCAAACCCATGTATAGTGGCATGTACATTCACTTCTTTTCCTACAATACTCCTTCTGTTAAGAAAAGTGTCCTCGTCTCTGTCTTCCTACGCGCTCAACGCATCAGTGACCCTCAGCTTCTTGATTCTGAAATTTCCTTTATCTACAAATCTTTCTCTCGCCCTGAATACCCTTTACAGTTTATCAACAGTACCTATTCCCAAGGTAAACGAAATTTCGTTCATCCTAAACCTGCTTCCAGACCATTCAGCACTGTACTCTGCCTTCCCCTCATATCTGAACTCAAAACTCTTACTAACACCCTTCGTCCTCTTGGGATAAACCTCGCCTTTCGACAAACACTCATCGTAGTTATCCAGTTCACACCTCTCCTGCTTCTATGCTGCTGGTGTCTACTCTTGTTCGTCTTGTCCTCTTCAGTACTTCGGGGAAACTGGCTGCACACTTAATGACAGACTTAAGGAACACAAAAAAGTGTTAAGTCTGCAGACACAAACAATGCTCTCTTCTGTCTTGTTAGGGATTCTGGTCATCCTATTGATTGGTCTTCTTCTAAAATAATCTTTCCTGCCTCTACACAGACGCCGTCTTGTCGAATCGGCTCTGGTACACAACCTACCCAACATGAACCTTAGTCCTGGCTTTGTTGCTGTTGACTCTTCCCTTTCACAGAATATACACAAATGGTCTAAACTTTCTAACAAATGTGACCTAACATGAGCCTACCCTTCATTTTTTCTCTTTCTTTCTTTTTTGTTTTCTTTTTCTTTCTCTTGTTTCTCTCACGTTCCCATTCTTACCCCTATTATTACATGCTATATTACACCTTACCTTCCGTACCTTTTGCCTTGTTCTTTTCTTCCTCTAAGATTTCCGTCTCCTCACCTCTCTTGCCATAGAAAAGCCATAGAAAACACGACATGGATCTCTCGGCAATCTTTGAAATAGCAGTCACTACACCTACTATCATCTCTGGCGACTTCAACGCTCATTGTGAATTACTACTTGATTCACCAAGAACCGACGCCAATGCAAGGCATATTGAGCCCTTTTTCGATGAAGTGCTTGAAATCAGTCTGCTTAACTCGACGGAACCAACCCACTTGGCGGGGGAAAAGCTGGGAGGTAATAAACCCAATAGTTTAAGACTGTCATATCTGTGGAACAGAAGCAGAGGCGCCACTATTGCACTACTTACCGGAATGCGAAGCTACTGAAGCCCTGCGCATCAAACTCAACATTAATCCAACGACAGCAGCTGTATTAGATGCACATTCCACACCGACTACAATGATTAGAAAAGCCGTTGAAGAATGGGACTCACTAGTGAACATTCTGCACCTACATCCGCCACCAAGATAATGTTATTAAAACAAGACTAAAACAGAAGCGAAAAACAGGGAAAAAGGAGGAAACCCCACCACCATTTAATACTTTGACCCATATGTCAGAGTTAGAAGGTTATCACGAATAACCTAACTCAGTTACGTGCTCACAATAGCCCGTGCTACATGGACATTTCGTTCTGAGAAGCTAAATCTAAAACAACAACAACAACAACCTCATTTCATCACAATCGACTTGATAATGGTCCAGGACGGACCGAAACGTCGTTGTCTCTTCACTTTCTAGTGTGTGGTCTGGTCAACATTTTTTAAGCCACGTTATTGTGACTCCTCATCTGCTTACCTGTTGTGATAATAACCCTAAGTAATAAAATACAATAATAGTCTGTTGCAATAATAACCTTCAGTAATAAAATACAATAATACCCTGTTATAATAATAACCTGCATTAATAACCTGCAAAAGCAGCCTGTTGTAATAATAACCTTCAGTTATATCCTAAATGAATAGCCTGTTGTTATAATAACCCACAGTAAAAAGCAATAACACCAACGCCAAAATAATATATAATATATATAATACATAACAAAAATCAATAATATTCTGTTGTAATAATAACCATAGAAATTTCGCAATATTAAGTATTTGTTGTTGTTTGAGATTCATCTACTCTGAACAAAAAGTTCCAAGTAGCACGGGATATGGTGAGCTCGTAGTGAACTTTTTATATTAAGAATCATTTAAACCCCCAGTTATATCTTTTATTCTGAGTCTCTTCTGATTGTTATTGAAGGCAATTTTCTGAAGTGACATTATGATTCATCTGTTGTTCAGGACTTTATTCAACATGTTCGGTTGCTGAATTTATTACGTGTTTTGGGAAATTATATTAAAATGCTAACTTAAGGTAAAAGGAAGATTCGGTTAGCATTGGATCGACCTGAGGACCGTCGTGACCCCAGCGGGTGACCCCACACACTGACCATGACTCTTCCTGATTAGTCAAGACTGACAAAGTATTATATAGCAGTCCGTCCTCCTAAGGTTTCCCAACGTCAAGAAACTGACGTACTAAAGTCCCATTATCCGAACCTAGCAGAGGACCCAAAACAGAAAACTGAAGAGTATGAAAATTTCGCAAGCTGCTATCATTTTCTAGTAAAAGTTTTAGCTTTTAGGTAGAGTATACGTCAAAATGCGACGTTCTATTTGGAGGACGGGTTGTATATAGACCTTCACCTCAACACTAAGTGACACTAAGAACCTTTATCTGAAGGAAGTGATAACCATTAAGAAGTGAAAATTGCCCTCAAGTACTTATGAGAAAAGTCTTAATACAAGACAAGCAGGATAATACAGCAGTTTCTTACAACTGATAATTAATATTGATTATTTTTCTTTAATCAAACTATTAATAAAAATTCCTAACACACGTTATAAGTTAAAATAACACAAGGAGCTGCAACATGATGCAACATTATACAATATGAAGCAACATGATGCAACATTATACAATATGAAGCAACATGATGCAACATTATACAATATGAAGCAACATGATGCAACATTATACAATATGAAGCAACATGATGCAACATTATACAATATGAAGCAACATGATGCAACACTATACAATATGCAGCAACATGATGCAACATTATACAATATGAAGCAACATGATGCAACATTATAAAATATGAAGCAACATGATGTCAAAATACAATTTGTACTCTTAATATCTCCCATGGAAAATATTGTTCCTTATCCAATAACAACTAAAATTGGGTTGCAATAACATATACTACTTTTGGGACAGATTATTTCGGAAGGTTATTACTGCAAGTTATCATTGAAGTTTGTTATTGTAGTAATTATGATAAGTAATTTCTGCAGGCTGTTACAGCAAAATATTGCCAAAGGCAAAACCAGCAAGAATTTTACAAGTTATTTGGGCAGAGTATTGCTGCTACTTATAACTTTTAGTTATTAGTTATGTTATAGGAACAGGTTTTAAGGTCTGGTTATGTTCGCAGGTTGTTAGACTGACAACTACACCGTATACCTGAGAATGTGACTGCCAGACGAGGGCTTCTACAGGTTAAATGGACATGTGGTTGCCAGGTAAACCAACACCACAGTGTACCTGACCTCTTGGTTTACCAGACAAGCAGTTACACAATATTGAGAACTTCGTAGTTGCCAGACATGCCAGCTTCGCTGTGTACAAAACAATGTAGTTTTCAGACAAGCAGCTTTGCAGTATACATGACAACATCGTTACTAGGTTAACATCTCCAGAGTATACATGACAACATCGTTATTAGGTTAACATCTCCAGAGTATACATGACAACATCGTTGCCAGACAAGCCAATTCCAAGAAATAAATTACTTTTGGTTGCAAGACCAGCAGCTTAGCATGACCAGGTAGCTGTCAGGTCAGCTCTACAGTATACATGACCACGTGGCTGTCAGGTCAGCTCTACAGTATACATGACCACGTGGCTGTCAGGTCAGCTCTACAGTATACATGACCACGTGGCTGTCAGGTCAGCTCTACAGTATACATGACCACGTGGCTGTCAGGTCAGCTCTACAGCATACATGACTACGTGGTAAGCGAGCTACAAAGTATACATGATCACGTGATATCTACAGTGCAACCGTTGATTAATGCCAACATAAGTAAACACACTGGTGACCTCTGATGACCCAGAGGTCATAACAGTCTTGACACGAGTCAACGTTTTCATTCTTAAAATAACAGGAGTCTTGTATTAAGACTTTTCTCATAAGTACTTGAGGGCAGTTTTCACTCCTTAATGGTTATCACTTCCTTCAGATAAAGGTTCTTAGTGTCACTTAGTGTTGAGGTGAAGGTCTATATACAACCCGTCCTCCAAATAGAACGTCGCATTTTGACGTATACTCTACCTAAGGCCAAAAATTGTCGTACTAGAAAATGGTAGCGGCTCGCGAATTTTCACACTCTCTCGTTTTCTGTTTTGGGTCCTCTGGTAGGTTAGGATAATGGGACTTTAGTATGACAGTTTCTTGACGTTGGGAAACCTTAGGAGGACGGACTGCTATATAATACTTTGTGAGTCTTGACTAATCAGGAAGAGTCATGGTCAATGTGTGGGGTCACCCGTTGGGGTCACGACGGTCCTCAGGTCGACCCCATTTCTAAAATTCTTCCTTTTACCTTAAGTCAACATTTTAATATAATTTCCCAAAACACGTAATAAACTCAACAACCGAACATGTTGAATAAAGTCCTGAACAACAGATGAAACATAAAGTCACCTCAGAAGTTTGGCTTCAATAATAATTAAAAGTGAATATGAACAAAAGATATAATTGGGGGATTAAATCATACTTAATATATAAAGTCCACTACGGGCTCACCATAGCCCGTGCTACTTGGAACTTTTTGTTCCGAGTAGATGAATCTCAAACAGCAACAACAACAGATTCTTAATATAATATTTTATTGCGAAATTTCAACATGTTATAATTACAATAGGCTATTATTGAAGGTTATTGCTATGGGTTATTATACCAACAGACTATTAGTTTTAATTATTACTGCAGGTAATTATTTCAACAGGATAGTATTGTATGTTATTAATGCAGGTTATTATTGCAACAGGCTAATGTTGTAGGTTATTACTTCATGTTAATTATACAACAGGCTATTATTGAATATAATTACTGTGGGTTATTATTACAGCAGGTAATTATTGTAGGTTATTACTGAAAGCTATTATTAAAACAGGCTATAATTGGAGGGTTTTATAGAAGGTTATAAGGGCAGGTTGTTATTCCAGCATGCTGTTTGTTGATATTGATGCTGAATAGTGAGGCGGGTTATTATAACAGGTCACTAGTGAAGTTTTAACAACCGGTTGTTAAGTCTGATCCTTTACACAGCCTGGTTGTTGTGGCTGGTAATTGCACCAGGCTATTACGAAAAGGTTAATTCGGAACGTTATTACTGGAGGATATTAAGGCAGGTTATTGGGGCGAGGAGTTATGAGGAAGTTGTTATACAGGGTGTTACAACATGACTTTGTGTTTTATTATTTCTTCAAGATATTTCGTACAGAAATATTTTTGATGTTATATATACACGTTATTAGGTCAGGTTATTATGTTGTGTTATTATTGGAGATTATTAGGGCGCGTTATTATGTCAAACTTTTGAAGAATGTTATTACTTCCAGTTATTGCTGCTACTCTTTACAATTGGTTATTACCTAAGATCACTACGAGCGGTTATTACAGCAGGATAATACTGCAGTTTTCTTCGGCTGACAAGTAAGATTAGTTATTTTTCTTTATTCAAACAATTAATATAAATTCCTAACACACATAATATATTCACCTCACCTGAGGTGTATGAATTACTGGGTTGAGGACTTTATTAATCAGGAAGAGTCATGGTCAGTGTGTGGGGTCACCCGCTGGGGTCACGACGGTCCCCAGGTCTGTGTGTGGGGTCACCCGCTGGGGTCACGACGGTCCCCAGGTCTGTGTGTGGGGTCACCCTCTGGGGTCACGACGGTCCTCAGGTCAGTGTGTGGGGTCACCCGCTGGGGTCACGACGGTCCTCAGGTCAGTGTGTGGGGTCACCCGCTGGGGTCACGACGGTCCTCAGGTCTGTGTGTGGGGTCACCCGCTGGGGTCACGACGGTCCCCTGGTCTGTGTGTGGGGTCACCCGCTGGGGTCACGACGGTCCCCAGGTCTGTGTGTGGGGTCACCCGCTGGGGTCACGACGGTCCCCAGGTCTGTGTGTGGGGTCACCCGCTGGGGTCACGACGGTCCCCAGGTCAGTGTGTGGGGTCACGACGGTCCTCAGGTCTGTGTGTGGGGTCACCCGCTGGGGTCACGACGGTCCTCAGGTCAGTGTTTGGGGTCACCCGCTGGGGTCACGACGGTCCTCAGGTCTGTGTGTGGGATCACCCGCTGGGGTCACGACGGTGCTCAGGTCAGTGTGTGGGGTCACCCGCTGGGGTCACGACGGTCCTCAGGTCAGTGTGTGGGGTCACCCGCTGGGGTCACGACGGTGCTCAGGTCAGTGTGTGGGGTCACCCGCTGGGGTCACGACGGTGCTCAGGTCAGTGTGTGGGGTCACCCGTTGGGGTCACGACGGTCCTCAGGTCAGTGTGTGGGGTCACCCGCTGGGGTCACGACGGTCCTCAGGTCAGTGTGTAGGGTCACCCGTTGGGGTCACCCGTTGGGGTCACGACGGTCCTCAGGTCAGTGTGTGGGGTCACCCGTTGGGATCACGATGGTCCTCAGGTCAGTGTGTGGGGTCACCCGCTGGGGTCACGACGGTCCTCAGGTCAGTGTGTGGGGTCACCCGCTGGGGTCAAGACGGTCCTCAGGTCAGTGTGTGGGGTCACCCGCTGGGGTCACGACGGTCCTCAGGTCAGTGTGTGTGGGTCACCCGTTGGGATCACGACGGTCCTCAGGTCAGTGTGTGGGGTCACGACGGTCCTCAGGTCAGTGTGTGGTCACGACGGTCCTCAGGTCAGTGTGTGGGGTCACCCGCTGGGGTCACGACGGTACTCAGGTCAGTGTGTGGGGTCACCCGTTGGGGTCACCCGTTGGGGTCACGACGGTCCTCAGGTCAGTGTGTGGGGTCACGACGGTCCTCAGGTCAGTGTGTGGGGTCACGACGGTCCTCAGGTCAGTGTGTGGGGTCACGACGGTCCTCAGGTCAGTGTGTGGGGTCACCCGTTGGGGTCACGACGGTCCTCACGTCAGTGTGTGGGGTCACCCGTTGGGGTCACGACGGTCCTCAGGTCAGTGTGTGGGGTCACCCGCTGGGATCATGACGGTCCTCACGTCAGTGTGTGGGGTCACCCGCTGGGGTCACGACGGTCCTCAGGTCAGTGTGTGGGGTCACCCGCAGGGGTCACGACGGTCCTCAGGTCAGTGTGTGGGGTCACCCGCTGGGGTCACGACGGTCCTCAGGTCAGTGTGTAGGGTCACCCGTTGGGGTCACCCGTTGGGGTCACGACGGTCCTCAGGTCAGTGTGTGGGGTCACCCGCTGGGGTCACGACGGTCCTCAGGTCAGTGTGTGGGGTCACCCGTTGGGGTCACGACGGTCCTCAGGTCAGTGTGTGGGGTCACCCGCTGGGGTCACGACGGTCCTCAGGTCAGTGTGTGGGGTCACCCGCTGGGGTCACGACGGTACTCAGGTCAGTGTGTGGGGTCACCCGCTGGGGTCACGACGGTCCTCAGGTCAGTGTGTGGGGTCACCCGCTGGGGTCACGACGGTCCTCAGGTCAGTGTGTGGGGTCACCCGCTGGGGTCACGATGGTCCTCAGGTCAGTGTGTGGGGTCACCCGCTGGGATCACGACGGTCCTCAGGTCAGTGTGTGGGGTCACCCGCTGGGGTCACGACGGTCCTCAGGTCAGTGTGTGGGGTCACCCGCTGGGGTCATAACGGTCCTCAGGTCAGTGTGTGGGGTCACCCGCTGGGGTCACGACGGTCCTCAGGTCAGTGTGTGGGGTCACCCGCTGGGGTCACGACGGTCCTCAGGTCAGTGTGTGGGGTCACCCGCTGGGGTCACGACGGTACTCAGGTCAGTGTGTGGGGTCACCCGTTGGGTCACCCGTTGGGGTCACGACGGTCCTCAGGTCAGTGTGTGGGGTCACGACGGTACTCAGGTCAGTGTGTGGGGTCACCCGTTGGGGTCACGACGGTCCTCAGGTCAGTGTGTGGTGTCACCCGTTGGGGTCACGACGGTCCTCAGGTCAGTGTGTGGGGTCACCCGCTGGGATCACGACGGTCCTCAGGTCAGTGTGTGGGGTCACCCGCTGGGGTCACGACGGTCCTCAGGTCAGTGTGTGGGGTCACCCGCTGGGATCACGACGGTCCTCAGGTCAGTGTGTGGGGTCACCCGCTAGGGTCACGACGGTCCTCAGGTCAGTGTGTGGGGTCACCCGCTGGGGTCACGACGGTCCTCAGGTCAGTGTGTGGGGTCACCCGCTGGGGTCATGACTTTCATCAGGTCAGTGTGTGGGGTCACTTTAGCAAGCCGGGTAGACCAGCTGTATATGGGCGCTGGGTATGGTGCCAGGCCTGTCATTGTAGCAAGCTTGGTGGCCCAGCTACATATGGGTGACTGGGTATGGTGTCACTATAGCTGGGTGGCCATCTTCCCGATATTTTACATTTCTTACCAAACTAAGAGTTCCTGGCCCAGTGACAGTGTCAGTAGAGTGGGTTGTGTGTCGTGTAAACTGTTGGTTATTATGGTGCGTTATTGTGGTGGATTATTATGGTTGGTTATTGTGGTGGATTGTTATGGTTGGTTATTGTGGTGGATTATTATGGAGGGTTATTGTGGTAGATTATTATGGTGTGCTAATGTGGTGGATTTTTATAGTGGTGGATTATTATGGAGGGTTATTGTGGTGGATTATTATGGTTGGTTATTGATGTGTATTTTTATGGAGTGTTATTGTAGTGGATTATTATTGAGGATTATTGCAGTGGAATATTTTGGATAGTTATTTTGGTGGATTATTATAGAGGTTTTAGACGTGGATTATTATGGAGGGTTATTGTGAAGGATTATTATGCAGCTTTATTCAGGTGGATTATTTGGAGGGTTATTGTGGTGGACTATTATGGAGGGTTTTTGTGGTTGATTATTAAGGAGGGTTATTTGGAGGCTTGTGGAAAATAAGTACCTATCATCTTGTTTATTTACTCTTTATAATTCAGGTTGTGTGCCGTGTAAACTGTAGGTTAGTATGGAGGGTTATTGTGGTGGATTATTATGGAGGGTTATTTTGGTGGATTATTATGGAGGGTTATTTTGGTGGATTATTATGGAGGGTTATTGTGGTGGATTATTATGGAGGGTCATTGTTGGGAATTATTATGGAGGGTTATTGTGGTGGATTATTATGGAGGGTTATTGTGGTGGATTAATCTGGAGGATTATTGTGGTGGATTATTATGGAGGGTTATTGTGGTGGATTATTATGTAGGGTTATTGTGGTGAAATTTTATGGAGGACAATTGAGTTGGATTATTATGGAGGGTTATTGTTGTGGATTATTATGGAGAGTTAATGTGGTGGAATAATATGGAGTGTTATTATGGAAGATTAATGTGGAAGGTTATTGTGGTGGATTATTATGAAGGGTTATTGTGGTAGGGTTATTGGTGTGTATTATTATGGAGGGTTATTGTAATGTATTATTATTGAGGATTATTGTAGTGGAATATTTTGTTGGGTAAGTGTGATGGATTATTATGGAGCATTATTGAGGTGTATTATTTGGAGGGTTATTGTGGTGGACTATTATGGAGAGTTATTGTGGTGGAATATTTAGTTATAACCTATAGCAAAGGCCTGTTGTAAAAAAATAACAATAACTAAAAGTAATACCCTGTTGTAATAATCATCTTCAGAAATCACCTACAATAACGGCCTGTTGTAATAATAACCCGCAGATATAAGATACAATAATAGCATGCTGTAATATTAACCTGCAGTAATAACATTCAATGTTATCCTGTTTTACTAATAACCTGCAGTAATAACCCATAAAAATAGTCTGTTGTAATAATAACCCGTAGAAGTTTTGCAATAAAATATTACATTAAGTATTATTTAAACCCCAGTTATATCTTTTGTTCTTAGTCGCTTCTAATTATTATTGAAGCCAAACTTCTGAGGTGACTTTATGTTTCATCTGTTGTTCAGGACTTTATTCAACATGTTCGGTTGTTGAGTTTATTATGTGTTTTGGGAAATTATATTAAAATGTTGACTTAAGGTAAAAGGAAGAGTATCTGTTCTTGGGGTCGACCTGAGGACCGTCGTGACCCCAGCGGGTGACCCCACACACTGACCATGACTCTTCCTGATTAATCAAGAGTTACCAAGTATTATATAGCAGCCCGTCCTATTAGAGGTTTCCCAACGTCAAGAAACTGACGTAATCTAAGTCCCATTAGCCTAACCTCGCAGAGGACCCAAAGCAGAAAATGGGAGAATATGAAGTTTTCGCGAGCCGCTACCATTTTTCTGGTACGTCAATGTTTGGCCTTAGGTAGCGTAAACGTCAAAATGCGACGTTCTATTTGGAGGACGGGTTGTATATAGACCTTCACCTCAACACTAAGTGACACTAAGAACCTTTATCTGAAGGAAGTGATAACCATTAAGGAGTGAAAACTGCCCTCAAGAACTTCTGAGAAAAGTCTTAATTCAAGACTCCTGTTGATGCAACATAATGTTGCATCATGTTACAGTTCCTTGTGTCTATTTTAAAACTAATTACATTAATTGGGGATTTATATTAGTTAAAAGTGTGAATAAAGTAAAATAAATTCTTAATAATCAGCTGTAAGAAACTGCAGTTTTATCCTGCTGTAATAACCGCTCGCAGTGATCTCTGGTAATTATCATCTATAAAGAATAACAGCAAAAACCTGTAGTAATAACCGGAAGTAATTATCTTTTGAAACGTTTGTTATAATAACTCGCCTTAATAACCTACAGAAATAACACATCATATTAGCATGACGAAATAGCGGTCAGAGAAAACACGAATTATTCCAGGTATAATTGAGCCCAAATTATAAAACACAAAAACATGCTGTAACACCCTGTATAACTAGATCCTCCTAGTTTCCCGTCCCAATAACCCTTCTTAACTAGCCTAATAACCATTTTGTAATAACCTGATGTAATAACCAACCACAACAATCAGTTTGTGTAAATGATCAGACGTAACAATCAGTTGTTAAACTATCCCCCAGTCACCTATTATAATAACCCGCCTCGATAATCAGTCTCAATATCTGGAAAGGAAGCAAGCTGATATATCAACCTGAAATTATAACTTGATTTAAAAACCTACGAGAATAACCTTTTGTAACAATAACTCACACTTATCATCTACAATCATAGCATGTTGTAATATTATCCCAGAGTAATAACCTACATGTTCAGTTTCTTCTTAAAACCAAATTATATATTTTGTTCTTAGTCACTTTTAATTGTTATTGAAGCCAAACTTCTGAGGTGACTTTATGTTTCATTTGTTTATGTCGGTTGCTGAGTTTATTACGTGTTTGGGGAATTTATAATAAAATGTTGGCTTAAGGTAAAAAGAAGATCGACAGTTTTGTGGGGTCAAGTTCAAGTTCAAGTATGTTTATTGAGATAAGCAAGAAATACATCTCAAAGGGATAGAGTAGCTTAGGCTATTTCTACCCCCTCTACTTCAAGTCCCTCAAGGGGCACAAATTCAGTGAGTCAAATACACAAATAACATTACAAGAATCCCATTTAACATTGCAGGTTAATATAGGTTAATATAGGTTAATATAGCAAGTACAGCATATTACAAGAATCCCATTTAACATTGCAAGTTAATATAGTAAGTACAGCATATTACAAAGAATCCCATTTAACATTGCA